>JAKRRZ010001052.1:0-13914 GCA_022627015.2 Podosphaera aphanis
TAGGGAGTTAGGGAGAGGACAATAAACAGAATATAGAGACTACAGATAACTCACTGAGCTTGCTATTGCACATTACGCAGTAGTACGAGCCCCGAGTGTCACCAGTCTATATATCTGAGGAACCTCATTATGCGACGTTCTTGTAAATCATCTCTGCTATCTTACATTTCTCCGCCTTGTTTCATACCATTATCCTCCGGCGTCTCATACCATCATCTGTCTCGTCCGTGTTCCTCACATCACGTCGCACCTATTTACATAAATTGAAGTCTTTCCAGGTTCATCGATCTAATCATCCATTTTCAGAAAACATCCAAAATTTGTGAAATACTTCTGATTTACTATACTTCGAATTAATTAAGTATAACTAAGCTCCAAAAATGACGGTATTACAATGACGTCCATTCGTCACACCGATGCAAATGCATCGGTTGCGAAGCAATATGTGATGTTCGATATTAACACAATCTCCAGACTTTAAGTAAGACTCTACTGAAAATGTTGGGTGATCAACCCGAAGTAAATCTTACCATTCGCCATTGTTAGGATATAGCTAACGTACATATGTAGGGGTCTAGAAGACAGTCTGAACAGGTAATTCACATCATGATTTACAACATCTAATTCCACTGGAAGAGAACATGCGATTGCCCGCATTTAATCACCTGTGATTTTTACGTCGGAGACAAGCTGCTTTGTCCTGGGTGTGATTTTACTTGCGTCAGACAGGACAAATTAAATGTCCACCTTAAAGCCGAACATCGTGGTCATGAACATGACCATATTCTAAAGTCAAAGGCTAGTAGACGTTTCGGGGGGTAATACCTCAGATGACAGTGACTGCTGTGAGACGCCCGACGAGACGCGTGTGAGTGAGACGCCGGAAGATAATGGTATGAAACAAGGCGGAGAAATGTAAGATAGCAGAGATGATTTACAAGAACGTCGCACGTTCCCATGATTGTGTGCGCGGCAACCTATTTATACATGTTTCGGGCAACTAGCTCCGGAGAAATAATACTAACCTCCTGGAACCCCCTACTCTAATCCCCAATAACGCCCCAACATCCCATAAACTCCTGATCGACAACTACGATCATAGATAATCTCGACAAACAGGTGGCAACCCTGACAGCTTGTCGCATGAGGAAATGCCGATTTCTAGCATTTATTTTGTCGGAGCTAGCAATTGAAATTGTGGAGGTATTATGAATTTCTGTTAAAATTGGCGTGGCAGTATGCTGTTTGAGCCCGGCTGTGGTTCATTTCGAAATGGGTTGAAAAAGTTTCTCGTAGAGGTGTGTTATAGTTATGAGCTTACGGAGGACAGGATGTTGGCCACTGAAGATGTCCTTAAGATACACAGGTGGTGAACCGATGGTGAGAACAGATACAGAGTGATGAATACTGAATGCGTATTATGATGGATGGTCTGATTATCTGTCCCATGATCTGATGGGAGAAAGAGATATCTTATATACATTAAGATTTGATACGTATACCATCCCATTACTCCTAATCGTGACCTCTGGAATCTTCTAGAATCTACTTATGTTCTCTATAGAATAGAGTCGATGCTTCTGCTGACTTCCACGAGGTTTCATGTACTTCCATCTCTTCCAAGCACAACTATCATTACTGATACCAGCACCTCAGCCGAGCCAGCACAACACGCGCACCCACAAATAGCAGCGAAGCGATTAATCCGAGCAGTAACTTCGACAGGAGTTTTCGCGCGCGCGCACGGAGAAGAGATGACCATATCGCATGGTGGGATCGCTCGGAGAAGAATTTGATCTACGTACTGGGCGTAGTACGAGGTGTGCATCAGTCACAGGATCTGAGTCTCTGATGTATGTATTTCTCGATATTTTCGGAGATCTGGATCTGATGTTTTATGTGAGAGTTGAAAACTAGGAGACATGCCCATGTATTGCATTTCATACCACTTTTTGGTACAGCTCACTCTAATATCCTGTCTTTCAATCTTCTCAGCATCTATCATCTCATCTCTCGTCCGATGGAGTGTTTCAGGTATCATCTGAATCACCACAGCTTCTTCAGCCTAATTTAAGTTTTGTTATCATGTTTGTCCCTGTCATCCGAAGTGGATCCTGTACACGATGCGTGGCACTTTGGTTAACTCTAACATCGAATGAAGCTCTGATAATCTAAAGAAGACTACCAGGAAGAACTCCTCCTCGCATGATGATGCCCATCTACTGACGATACGGAGCGACGGTGAGGATATCGGAATGCAAAGACCGCAAGAGGCGTATGCCTGGAGAGAATCCATCTTGACTGACTTTGGTGAGCATGGCCTACAGTTGGATGAAGTACGATAGGCAGCTCACGAATCATCCATGGGCAATACATAAAACTATAACATCCAAAGTATCGTTGCAAAATTAAAACTATTCTACTACGCGTACATGTAACTCAATAAAAACTTAAATCATCGTACAGCATCGCCACCCGATGTTATTTTTAGACGTTAGCAAATTCATTCAAGCGTTTATCGTCCTTCGTTGCAATATAATACTTGCCACCAGTGTCTGTCCAACTGACAGACCGACTATGATATTCTCCTTCAACAACAGCTAGCAGATTTGCAGGATCCCATAAATTTCGAGAAGATATTTGGTGTCCATGGGGGACAAATGATTTGAGTGAGATAACCCTACAGCCATTTTTGAGATCGAGAAAGAGATCTTTGAGCTTCTGGTTCAGATCTGGGGTAAAAGCTTGGTTGTTAACAAGAATCACATCCGCTTTTCGCATTGCGGCGTGGATTTCTGGATTATCTAGAAAATCCCCCCGTAGAAGTTGAATTCGACCAGCGTTGATACCCCAAAGATGACAACGTACTTTAAACTCTGTTAATTGTGCATCAGCTAGAGCACAGGCATTTTCCATCATTTCACATCCCCAACTCTCGCAACCAAATTCTAGTGCAGCTTGGAGGACCACGTTACCCACGCCAGAGCCAAGATCTACAAAAGTGTTTTCTGATGTCAAGTTTGCTTCCCCGAGGATCTGAGAGACAAATGGTGGAAGCAGTTCACCGTATATATTATCTGTCCCATTTTCGTACCGTTTTAAGACATCTACGCTGGGGGAGACAGCACGGCAATAAACCTGTTGCAGGATACACTCAACCACATAAAGAGGTATTTCGTGAACGGTACGAAGCCTCTTTAAGAAAGTCTCATTTCTTTTCAATTTATCAAGTTCAGAGTTAAATAACTCAACTGTTTCTTTGAAATTATTTAGTAAGGCTCGATTGGTTTTGTCTTTTGTGAGTAAATTGTAGGCCTTGGTTAATTTTCGGAAGACACCATTCTCGGGATCCTTAAGATCTTTTGAGTAATTTTCGGTCACGTAGAAGTCTAGAATAGTTCGCACGACCACTATTATCTCTTCGGTTGGATTAAAATCCTCTCCAAACACCAAGGTATATCTGCCAGAGAATTGTCAGCCTAAAATTCATTAATATTCAGTGATTTGACAGAGTTTAAGGACCTTTCAGGTTGGGAAACATTGGGATATTGAAGCTCGACAGAAATGGCTTCGAGATTATCATTAGCTGTTTCTGTTGCTTTGTTCCCTATGCTTATCAAGTCTGCCGCCTGGATCATCTTGCGACCTGAACCAGTAAAGTCTAATGTTTGCACTTCTGTAAAAAGCTTGCGCTTTTTATCTTCAGGTCTACTACATCTTCGACGCTTAGAACTTTGCTTCTCAAGATCGGAAGGATTTTCTGAGTCACTTGAGTCTGAGCTAAGAGGCGGCTGTCGTTGTACAGGGACTCTCTGGCGCACAACTTTGCGCTTTTTGGATGTCGGATCGTCTCTCTTGATAGGAGACGACGAGACTCTCGCTGGTTTTTGTTGATCTGAGATTGTTGAGCCTGGAATGCGGCGGGAATGAGACCCGGATTCAGCGCCCTGGGATGGGCGTTTCGAGGACTTCGTGGGGCCTGGGAGTCGTTCCGTTCGTATAACCTTTGGTGCAGCCTTGATACCAAAGGACTTGTTGAATAGGTTATTCATCACGACCTCAGGTCGAGCTTAAAGAAAGACTGTGATGGGAATCTTGTCTCGCAGAGACCTACCTGCATCATTGTCGACGAGAAGAATGATCGAAATTTGTCGACTGGGGAGGATGTTCAAGCGGGTGATCACTGGTTGCGACGGCTTCCCGTGGTTGTCATGACGAAATTCCGGCCCAGATGTATGTACATGTATGTCCCTTTTTAGTTCATGTCATTATTACATACGCAAGGAAAGTAAGCTTACTCCCACGGATATATTTATTTCGTACGTGGACGTGGACGCCTGCCTGTCCCACATGAAAATTTCAAGGCTACATCTATCTAGATATTCAGCCATATTTACACTACCAAAAATTGACTATACTGTGGTGTCCACGGGCTCAGTAAACACACATATTCTCAAACCAACGTTGCAATTTACGGGAACTTTTCCCATCCGTAACATCCGTAAGCGATCTAGTTGGTACATGTAGTCGGCCCGGCGAAAATTGCCATCGCTGGGGGGGAAGCCTATCCCTGTCCCGTTCATTAGCCGAATCATTTGAGACCCTGACTCTCAACTCCTACCTTTTAACGTCTATCACAAGATAATGGGCGGGCTACACCAATCATAGTCAATTATTTAAATCTGCTTTCCAAAAGCAGCCTATGTTAGTAGCCTGTTAGCAGATAATTGATTATTCTCAAGTAATCATTCGTGAAAAACTGTCGTTGTTTTCTGAATCTTTGACATTGTATTTAGCTCTGGCTTTAAATCTTGTCAATTCGCTGAATTTTCAGTCGCCGAGATCTGCAACGATTATTACGATTTTTGATCGGTGGCTCATTATCTTGTGAAATATGTTACGAAATGTATAAAAAATTAATTTCTTGTCGTAGTTGGGTGGAGAATTTTCGACAGGAAGGATTTGTAGCCCACCAAGTAAAAGGAAGGCGTTTCGAGAATTTCACCTATGTTCCAATGGTATTCAAAACCCCGATCGGTGGTCCTCAAATGAGATCAGAATCAGAAATATCGGATTGCCCCTGCAACATGCGCACAGACTTAAAACTCGACAATTTTCAAATATCCGCATGACTCGCTTAGGTACGTACAAACTAATATTAAATGTACATCTTACGCCTTTCCGTTCGCGAATGGTTCAGTCCCACACTACATACATGTAGTCGTCTTTATCAATCAACCTCGTCAAACTCAAACTATACTCTCTCGTACATCTTCTGAACGACTGCTTTTCACTGTACTCCATGTCATGTGGTAGTTCCAGCATCAGAGTCGAACCTTGACAGTCGAATTATGGGTAACCGGCGGATAGCACGCACGCACGCATGTCGATGCCGAGAAGGGTCAACTCACTTTTCTCCGAGGCAAAATTTTTCCAAGGAACGATTTTAGCTCGGTGAGAAGTATGATAAATGATACGTTTCAACCCAAATTCTCCAGAAAGAAGCTAGATATTCTGTTGATCATCATGAAGACCACGAAAAGGTGTTGAGAACATGGCCTGCTACCAACAGTAATCGCTTGTGTTTCGAACTATGTGATGGAGACAAAATGTCTTAAGATAGAACAACTGGTCTCCTAATGATTCAAACATTGTTTGGGATTGAAATCCTCTCTATCTATACATGTCAGATACATGTTTGGTATCCTATACCAATATCCCTGATCATAGACGTTATCTGTGTTGAGCTGTATATAGTGATGCTGTACTTGGGACTAGAACCTGTAATTGAATAATCATTATCGAATTCATGAGACCTTTCCATTCCACAATATCATAATCTTACAAAAGGTCCCACTATTATCTGGAATAAGAGTCGAGCATACTCTTCCTGGTGTTTGTAAGGTATCCCGAAGGGTCAGATGGTGGTGTGGTACACCGTCTGGGCCATTCTCCCAAGTAGAGTCTGGGTAGCCGAGGCACATGCCCCACTTGAGACAGGAGAAAGCTGATTCGAATCCAGCAAGACCCTCACACCACATTTCTCGCCTGGTCATGTATGTGACGACGTTGAAGGCACACAGGATAGCCGTGGGTGGCTGAAATGGGTTCCTACGGCAGACATATACGGTTGAGGGTAGAAAGGGCTGTAAGGCGCCTGACTTCGAGTTATGTCTTCAAATGATGTTCGGTATGAGTGCCTCCTATGCCATGTTGAAATATCGCTCCATGTACCGCACCAGGGTCATTCGTGTCATAGCCTGGAGACTGCATACACAAGAATGATTTAAAAAAAGTATCCCGAAGTTGTTTCTAGGGATTGCTGCCTGAGGTTTAAGTTATGCTTTTGACCTCGCTTAGTTTTCCCTTTTGATGTACATGTATGAACGTGTGGCAGCAATCATTTTGCGTAATAGGAAGAGTACAAAATTAGAAGCAGAGATAAAATGACTTGATTTGGTTTAGCTTCAAGAATTAGCGTAGTGGACAAAATCTCGGCCTGATAAAAACACCATACAAATAATCCTTGTCAAATCTATTAAAAGAATATTAAAAGATTGATTTCTAATGATATGATACCGAATCAAGAAATGATGGCTCTCAAAGCCCCCGCTTTTTGTTCCACTGGACAAAGCCTACCCTGGAGGAATAGTATTACAAAACTGTGAACACATCAAGGCAATTTTCCCAAATTAACGTTGGCCGTATATTTTACGGCACCGCCTAGAGGAATCTAGCAGCCTAATGGAAGACAGATACTAATATTCTTCAACAAGTAACATTCTGAAATCAATTTCAATTATTCATAGTCGGATAAAGCTATCCCGAGTAGAGAAACGGTTGCCCCTGCTTGGCTCTAAAAATATATATACATGTATGTCATCCTACATATAATAACCAACCCCTTAGCCGAGCCCCGCATTTCCACAACGGTGCATAAGTTCGGACTTGATGACGATTTTAAAATTGAATCCTATAACCTCATCATTTTTTGATCAGCTCACAGTCGATATTTCGCAAAAGACCTCAAATAACGAGCTCCATCGACTATGAGTGCTCCAGATATGCCCGGACCACTTTTCTGTACGCATGAGAGAGAAAATAACCCGCGAACATCCGAAAAGTCCTCGAAATTCCGATCTATGTTACGGCCTTCCAATTTGAAAGTTGAATTTGGTATAAAGAATGTTGCTAGACGTACTCTTGGAATTTTCCTACTTCTCTTGACTGTACTCCTGTGGACAAGCTCCAACTTTCTCGCCAGTGTTAGTCCATCGTCATTCCACGTTAATTGAGGTTTACTGAGTACCTTAGTATATTTTTGCAGACAATACCTATTCAAAACCATACTTTGTCACTTATATCAATACAGCATTCTTCGCGATATCTCTTGTACCACTTTCTCTGAAGTCATTGCACAAACATGGAGCTTCCCATGCAAGAAAATTTGCGGCTGCAAACTGGCGCGGATGGAGACACAGTTATCATGCAGTGAGACCTAATCCAACGGACTATGAGCAGGTGGAAGACTCAGAAATTTCATCTCCCACAAGATATTCTACCGAATACCAGGAAAATCTATCTTTGGATTCTACCGATAGGAATAACCCAGTAGAAGGCGTCCTAGGTGTAACGGAAACTGCCAAGCTTAGTCTCGAGTTTTGCTTGCTCTGGTTTTTAGCAAACTATCTGGTTGCTGGCTGTTTAGAATACACTAGTGTCGCGAGTTCCACCATATTGACTTCTACAAGCAGCATATGGACACTAGTTTTTGGGGCCCTAGCTCACGTTGAGAAATTCTCTTTTAGAAAGCTCATTGGGGTCCTTGCATCATTGGCTGGAATAATATTGATTTCATCTGTAGACCTTTCTGGGATAGACAACGATGAGAACCGAGGCAATTTCCCGCACAAATCTACAACTGAAATTGCCGTTGGCGATGCCATGGCTTTTGGCAGTGCATTTATGTATGGGATATATACTGTAGTGATGAAGAAACGCATCGAAAACGAAGATCGTGTTAATATGCCTCTTTTCTTTGGGCTAGTTGGGCTCTTCAATGTCCTATTTCTCTGGCCAGGTTTCTTGTTATTACATTTAACTGGCATCGAGACCTTTGAGCTTCCCCCAACCGGACACATTTGGTTAATTGTGCTTGTAAGTCTATTCATGCTAGATCTAAAGTTACTATTTACTAATTAATTCACAGTTAAATTCAGCATTTTCGTTCGTCAGTGATTACTGCTGGGCATACGCTATGCTTCTCACTACTCCCCTAGTCGTGACCGTCGGTCTTTCGCTGTCTATTCCTTTGTCATTGGTTGGTCAAATGATTTTGAGTTCACAGTATTCGAGTGGACTGTACTGGATCGGAGCTTTTGTCGTTTTCTTCTCATTTTTACTTGTCAATCACGAAAGCCAAGATGATAAGTCGCCAAGCCCTTCATGATTGCACGTAACCAAGTTGAATGACAAATTAATCAAAAAAATAAGAATGAGTCTCAAAAGAGGCCACAGTAGTCTTATACCTAGTGGCTTATTATGGCAACATTGACGATTTGCATATTTTGAGATGCAAAAGCTAGTTGCCAGTCGCTTCAAGAACCTAGGTACACCAGATTTCTACTCAGAGGGTAGTCCTGGGAGTAGTACAATTATTGTATTATCAACGCCAGATCAATGCGTGGAAAGATTCGGGGCTTTAAAAAGGGCCAAAAGCTGAAATCATAGGTGGGAAGAAATAATTCTGAAACTAGGAAATTATTTTTCCTGGTCACACGAGACTCAAATAAATTGAGATTATCAAAGAAACTATTTTCAGGAGATCTTGGATGAAAAATTTCAAAGATCTCAAATCTACTTATATGTAGAAAGACGGAAATTTTTGACAGCTGTCAATATTGTGTGCGATAACTGACAAAGAAGTTAGTCGAATCATAGAAGCTCTTCGGGACAGAAATTTCTATTAGTTCTCATGAGTGGGTGTACATTACTATTCTCTAGTTCAAGAATATGTTAACTTTGGAGGTACATGTAGATATATTCACCTTTACTTAGACAGTGTCTTCTAGGAATCAGTTCTAAGGTTATGAAGCACATATCCAATGCCGTATTCAAAATCTCTCCTCGATTTTCTACTGCTGCCTAACACTTTTGCATATATACATACCAACGGTCGTCCTGGCCGTTCTGTCAAGTAGACTCTGGGCAGCTTGGACACATGCCCCACTCGAGATAGGAGAAAGCTGGTTCGAATCCAGTAAGGCCCGTTTTCCACATTCACTCGCGGTGGTGTTTTTCTCATAGCTTGACGAAAGCATACTCAGATAACCACGGGTTTTCCCGCTTTTCCCTGTGGTGGGTATTCACGGAAGAGGTTACATGACGCAAGACGTTATCCTCGCAGTGGTATCTGCAAATGAAATCTGAGTATGAGTGTTACAAAACGTCAAAATGAGTCATTCTATGAGAAACACACCTTCCGTAATCATTCGTGTCATAGCTTCTGACTGCATACACAGTATTGATTTAAAAAAAACCAAAAAACAACGGTTTTCACCTTAATCAAAAAAAGTTCTCTAAAATGAAATTAAGCTTTCTCCTGGACTACCCTCTCTGTGCACTTTCAAAAAAGTTGGATCTAGTTCTACAAACCATGTTTGTGGTCACAGAGTGTTGCGGCTAGATTCTGTCGCAGAGGCTGGAAACTTATGCCGGACCGAAGATGCCAGGATCATTTTTCATGTTGTATTCAAATATGACAAGTTCTAACTTGGCATTGCTGACTATAGAAAGGCGTTGACTTTATTCAATATAACACTCGATTGGTAACGGGATTCTTTACGTCCGGGCGAGACTGCAATTATTCACACACCGAGTACTGAGTACTGACTACTGAGATAAATAGCAGTTACTTGATTCAGTATAGTGAACGGTATGTTTTAACTGACTCTCACTTTCTCACCAAGATGACCAACGAAAATTTTTGTTTTGTTCATTAGACTTTCGTAAATAAATAGTGTATGTCCAGTCGATTCAGGAGTGACCGACTTGACAATATACAGATCGATTGGGTTTGCTGTAAGATTTACCAGATACAAGTTGACAAGAACTCCTTAAAAGTATCAGTCATAATAGATCGTGATGCTTGTTCCAAGAGCTTGCCTCGTAATCTCGCTACTCTTCAGGCTTGGGTTCATATTAGTCAGGAAAATCTCTATCGTAAACGCTATGGAGACATGGAGCCCGGCGCACTCGATTACTGATCGTGAAGAAATATTTTGCAAATTTGGCCTGGCACTCATTTTCTGTGCAAATCTGGTGTATCAAATCAAATGAACTTGTGGCGAGAAAGATCTGTGAACATGAACACTGCCGCATACGCATCGGTCGGGGCTGTGAAGTTTCAAGAGTCAATGACTCGAGTCATGCATTCATTATCTCGTGGAATAATTTTATCCTTTGTAACGCCTCTATTAATTGGAAGCCGAATAAGACAGTGCCGGAATGCTAGTGCAAAGTAGTGCTCTCTATGCCGTTACTTTTTGCACTCTTTTCGGATCGAATTTTCTCTTCTTTTCCTTGGTGTAGCAACACTAAGCGCCACCACGTCGTCACGCACGAAAGCGATTCTTTTACCGTCCAGATGCTATAGAAACGTGTAGGGCTTAACTAGATTACCTAACCCGAATAATTTTACGTCCGAGTTTTTCTGGCCACGCTACCAATCGAAGACATAATTAATGACTCAAACAGAATGAGTACTTCAAATTAGGGTAGCTACACGCGTCACTAGAACGCTGGCTGCTCTTGTGTATCATGTTTGATCAAATGCATGGCGCAAACAATACGCCCTCGCGTATGAAATACAGCGAACGGTTGTTTACCCAAACGCAAGAGAAATTGTGAATGGAATGAGTGTCACAGAACAGATTCTCGTGCTCAGCCTCCTCTTACTTGGGTGTATGAGAGCTGCGCGATGTAGATGAAGATATGGGATCCTCGGAGGAAACTTGGATCACATATGATCCCTCTACTCGGACGATGTACGTGTATCAAGCGCTTGGCAGCTGCTCCTACTACTGTTACTGCTACTGTTCCTACGTACGTCTTCCTTACACTAGTTGGACTCGCTCCAGACAAGCTCAAGATACAATATGAAGATATTTGAAAATCTGGACGAGGGTCTATATTTACTCAGGTACTTGACACTACATCTGGCTATGGGCCTTCTTCTCTTTGGTCATTGATCCAAAGTTTCACATCCAAGAGCATGATCTTTCATGGCTAGATGATGAAAATTTTCAGGAGTGACTTGTCAGGATCAAATCGTTGATAATAATGGGTCGTAGGGATGTGCACGAATCTAATCTTGATTGAGAGAACTCACGATTTGGTGTGGACGTTTCATCAATCGCGGTCTCTTGCGTCTCGTGGATGACCTCTCTTGAGCTATCTTTCTGGATGATTGAGATTCTCAAAAGGAGACTTGTCAGTATCCAATGACTGCTCTTAAGAATAAAGTGATACACATATAAGACTCTACTAGGGTAATGCGTGGATGTTATAAATTCAAATACACTTGGGCTTTGCTGGTTGCGTTGTGTCAACTGAGAAAAGCGTCACTCTACTCATACCGGCAAAATTCGAATCACCACTCCATCGCTTCGTTCAAGTCTCCTAGCCAGGGAGATCTCCAACTTGCCCAGTTTCTCGAGATCAAAATTTCCCAAATGATAACGCGAGGGCTAGCAAGGTTTTGTCAGAGGCTCGAAGCCCAAAAATTGCCACTATTTGGTTAGCTGGAGGGACGAGAGCATGAGGAGCTAACAGCACGCTGTTTTGCACAAGGGATCCTCTAGAGAATAACAAACATACGACTTTAGGATTCGTAGAAAGAAAAATGTCATTCGAAGCTTGTTTCTTCGGATTTCCAGTTTACGAGCGATACTATGCCAAAGTGAATGTTTGTAATATACTCCCTACCGAGGTAATTTTACATACATACATACATGTATATGTTTACATGTTTATGTGTTTCATGTTGCGGTAAAATACGACATGAAACATAGTCTACGCTTATTTCATGAGCTGTACAGGATATGGAACTTGTTTGTTGATGGTCATGAATGTAGTTATCCGCTTTGGCAAAGGTTTGTGAGCAAATCCTTCTTCGTCAACTCCGATGTACCTAACAGATAAAATAGATACCGAGGAGTGGACGACGAAGGAGCGCCGATCGGTCAAAGCTCTGTGTCTCCGTAGTACTATAGATCCTCAGCTCTATTATACAAGTCACAAAGTTCAGTAGTTGACGACCACTGTTGTCTAGGTATCCGAATCTTTGGTCACGTACCTCCCTTACATCTGGGCCCCCCTCACCCCAACGTAGACACCTCATGACATGAAACTTTTCTCAGCCCAACAATTTTCCCCAGCGCTCCTCAATTTGGTAGAAATATTTATTCGATCACGATTGTTTGTGAGACCAAAAAATTTACATCTACATGCAGTCGCGGCGATCAAGATAGGCCTTGCTCCAGAAAGAGGCATACGACGAGCAACACTTCAAAGTCGTCTTGGGAGATGAATCTGGCTTTTTCGATGTTCAGAGGCTCTATTCAATCTAGGAGATTCATTTAATTGAATGGATTCGACTTCAGGCAAATAGATACCTGCCTCACATCGACTAACCGACAATTTAGGGATATGACTGAGCGGTTTCAGGCGACTCCCAACCGAATTACAATACCTGGATTCGGTCTGTGATTGGGAGAAACCAAGCAATAAGAGTCAAGAGAAGCTGGGAAATGGATGTTGAGCGTCGCAATAGGACTTCAACTTTTGTAAGAAAGCAGTGGGTTGACCAACCCGCCACACCCGAGATCATGGCTATTCACCCTTGTAATCATTGTTACATGGATAAGACAACCATTTACAAAGGTCCCGGATCCAACCATCTGGTCTCTGGGTCATCCGAAGGTAATTTTCTTCGGGAGAAATGGCCTGGATTGCGTGGTTGAGCGCCCATCATCGAGTGTATCTCGTGGCCCTATCCCCGCTTGCAATATTTCAAGGTAAATATGTACACAAGCAGCTGTTTCCGGAAGATCTAATACAGAATAAAACCTACAAGTTTAGAGCTATAGAAAATGGCAAGACTTCGGACTGTAAATCCGTTGAGTGGTTGAAGGTAGTCTTGATTCCCTCTACCATACCAGAAGACTCTCATTACTCATTCAAGATGGTTCTGGAAGTCATCAGACAACATGATCTACGTAGGTCTACTTGTTGAACGAAATTAATCTACTTTTCTTGCAGCGGTATGTCTCTTATGTCCTGATCAGTCGGGTTTTAGCCCCATGAAAATGGCATACAAAATAGAGCTTGGATTGTCCGGCGACTAGAATACCGGTATGGCTATAGATAGAAGGAACTTTGTGAAATGAGATAGCAAGGAAATCTAGACAGCTATAACAAACCAAAACATCATCAGTGGGTGGAAATGAATGGGTATGTGGCCTGTAGTATGGACAAGCCAGTCAGTAGCCTCTTCCTGCTCAACAACTCGCCAATTCCTATCGGTGTGACTGGAAAGACTTTCAAATAACTCTCTAATGTCAAGTATAATGATAGATTAATGTTTACGGCACCAAGGTACCTTTTTAACTCCAAATGTTAAGAGTTGATCTCTAGAGTCAAATAGGATCATCAAGCCAGGGTACGGACGGTCAGAATCTTCAGCGCCCACTCTTTCGCAAGATTCAAAAGGGGTTTGATGGATAGGATTGTCAAGAATGCTAAGATATTAAGCGAGTCTTGGCACACACAATTGTATAACACAACTTATTGTAACATAATCATTGATATACATCTTTGTGATATCATATTCATATCTATTCTATATACCATATA
>JAKRRZ010001053.1:0-13887 GCA_022627015.2 Podosphaera aphanis
CTACTATGTCGTCCATCAGTCACCCAGGTCTCATCTGTCCAGAGAACCCTCATCCAATCTTCTTTATTCCAGTGAAGATGTTCTGTAGCGAACTCAAGTCTCTTTCTCTTGTTTTCTGCAGAAAGAGTTGGTTTCGAAGCGGCAATACGACGGGCGTATCCCCTTCTAGACATTGCCCGTTGGATTACCTTCCCACTCACTCCAAATGACTGAAGTGTGCGTAGGCGAGCTCGAAATAGGTTAATTGACGGTGCTCTGGAGATGATGTAGCAAAGGCTTCAATCTCGTCGACCTGTTCACTGCTCAAGACAAGGGGGCGACCGCTACTCTTTTTAGGAGAGATGAACAGCATTTGCTGCATAGCGAGCCTGGTGATAGGTCACTTGGAGTCGTCACGCGATCTTTTGGTAGCTGTAGCCTTCTCGGGCCAGAGTTCTCACCTGCCAATTTTTAGAGACGACGTATGATTTAGCTCTTTTTTGACATGATACTTACTTCAGTACGTTTTTCTTTTGTCAATTTTTTTGCTCTGGAATGAGCATGAGATTGAAGTGAGATTGAAGTGAGGTTGATGATGGTGGAGGCGTCTGTGGACGATTCATCTTTGCAATGATTTAACTGATCCATTCTTTAGCATCCTGAATGAATTATTTAACTTCAGAATTTTCTCAACTTACAATCGGTATATTTAAGTCAATCTACTCAAGTGATGGCGTCCTAGTGAGATCTGTGATGGTATTGCTGAACAATAGTGGAGGGGCAGACGTTCGGGAGAAAACTCTGTGAAAGCGAGGCTAACCAGCATAAAAATGACAATCCTGACAGATAAGGCTCACATATTTTAGACTTTGGGTTAGATGTCATAGGCCCCATAGACTTCCACTTTTAACCCCTGAAGCGAGATATACCCTGCACAGACCCACCTGGGAAAACTTACCGTAGCGGCACAGTACAAATCTTACCTGTCGAAAATATTAAAAACTTTATTTCTCGGAAGATCATGCCATATCGGGCAGCGACTGCCATTGAAAGACTCCACGTTTTACTCTAGCAGACGAAATCTATCCTGGAGATAAAGTACATGTAAACTCCAAAATCACGGGATTTACATACCCCGCTCCTCCGATGAAGCGGCCCGAGAAACTCAGGACGTTTCATCGGAAGAGCAGGGGTAAGCACAGGTAAATACTTACTCAAACTCCGCGAATTTATCGTTGTGAGAGTTTGGAATCACTTCACTAAGGTGCCCCTTATTATTTTTTGCTGCTAGAGCTTCGTGTGTCTAGTTTCAAGAAGTGAGTAACTTCTTGGTGAGCATCTTAAAACATTGAGGCATAATTACATAATTAGTAGACCCTCTAATTTGGGCAAAAATGCCACCATAATGCCATATTAGGAAAAGCCGGGTTAAGTATTGTGAAAAAAGTCCTGTTTCACCCCTGTCAGACGCAAATAGTTTACGTTTCACTCGCAAGATTATGTTTAAGTACGGTATGGACAAAACTTATTCAATCCTCAAGGCTTTAAATTACTCTCATAAATGGGGATAAAACTGGAAATTTAGCCGAAAATTGGTAAAAGTATAAGTCTTGTATATTGACTCGACAAAATCTAGGGCTGCAGTTTACAAGACTAATTCCAGTATGGGGCTAAAGTTCACAATTCATCGTCCGAAGTACTACGTCAAACGATACAACGTTTCATGTGGATTCATCTGACAGTATCATGTGACTCTAAACTGTTTAAGGTAAGGCCAATTGCTGAAAATGCCGGACAAAGCCTCCTTTCGGAACTTTGATGAGGAGAATTACCAACCTCATATACCCGCTGATGATGAATCCAAGTCATTGATGGCAGGATTATTCTTATTACCACCATCTCTATCACTACAAGCAATAACGATTCATTAAAGTTACACTCAAGCCTCAAGCTGTTAGTGTGCAATGTCAAATCTGGTGTCATAATTTTTCGTCGTGAATGAAGATTGTAGAGGACGACGAAACGCAGAGTCTTGTTTTGGAAACATCCCTTCCCCCTTACACAATCTAATTTATCTTATTCCATTGCTCGCCCTATCACCGCTGCCTGCTACTGCTACGACGACTGAACTACAAATCTCAATTCTCTAGAGTCGGCCACTAGCAAATGCTTCAATTACCAAATATCCAGCGCTCATTAGTTATCCTGTCTGAATCTAGTAGCTCAACGGCGTCAACTGTACCAACTACCACGATACCTAGCTTGGCATCCATAGCTCTGGCGACGGCCACTGGTGCCACCTCGTCACTCCAAAATGCCCCTGCAGAAACTGGTGAATGTCGTCTGCTTGGACCTTTTGCCATTCTAGTGCAGGCTGCACTCGGCCTACTCGCTCTCACAGCCTTAGTATTCAAGAGATGGAGGGAACGACCACAGCGGCCATTAAAGATCTGGTTCTTTGATGTGTCAAAGCAGATTGTGGGAAGCATTCTGGTGCATATGGCGAATCTAGTGATGAGTATGCTCAGCAGCGGGCAACTGAGCATAAGGACGGACCCAGCAGTAGTGTCGACTATGATTAAGAGGGCGGGTGGGGACTATAGTCCCAATCCATGCAGCTTCTATTTACTGAATCTAGCAATTGACGTATTTCTCCTTCCCATTATGCCTTTTACCTGTGGATACTTATTTATTTGGTGCTCTAGACTACTGTTGGAATCCCTATTCTCATTTTTCTCCTCCATATCATTACGTCTCTCTTTCTCTATACCGAATTTGGCAGCCCTCCTGAATCTATCCAGTCTGGTAATTATGGCTCGCCACCGAGCGCATGCTGGTGGCTGAAGCAGTCACTCATATACTTCCTCGGATTACTGGGTATGAAATTCTGCGTCTTACTTGTGTTTATTTTATTTCCCTGGATAAGTCGCATTGGAGATTGGGCTCTCGGATGGACTGAAGGGAACGAAGCACTTCAAGTTGCATTTGTTATGCTGGTCTTCCCGCTGATAATGAACGCCACACAATACTATATTATCGACAGCTTTATCAAAAACCAAACCCCTCAACGGGAACATGAACTCTTACCAGATTCGGACCCCGATGAAGGAGAGTTGTACTCAGACCCCATAGGTGGAGATGTTACTCAACCTCTATTCAGCGATGCAGATGACGACGACTTGGAAATGAAGAGAATGATCGAGGAAGCCAATCGAAAAAAGCGACTTCTTGCTGACTCGAGAGGTAGAGGTTAACAGCTCAGGCCCTCACAAAACTAATTTGACGAATATTGTTTGCAGGTGGTTAATAATTAAAAATTGATCAGTGAATTGGCGTTGGAACGTTATAAATTGATCTGGGAAACGGAGTTCTTTGATTATGCATCTTTGGTAGAACACAGTATTGCATGGCGTACAGTAACTGGTGGATGAATGTTATTGAGCCACTTTTTAACTTATTTATTGTGCGCATCTTGTGAGGTTTCAGTTAATTCGCGGATTTTCAAGAGTCATACCAGAGTATTTGTATATAAAGGCATCGGATCGATCATACTACTTGTACTGCCATCGAATCGTCCTCATTGTCAATCTCATCACAGGGTCGTATTTTCCTTTTTCGAGTCCTCTACCAACCCACAACGTATTCAGCGCTTCGTAAAAGCACGCGGCTTATCATCGTACACGTCGAAATTTGTGAAGGCGTTCAAAGGATTGCTCGGTTAGTCACAACCCACCTCACCTCATCCTGAGGAGTAGCCCATTTTTGAAACGCACGGTGTCACTTGAAAGAACCCCACCATGCCAACAGTATCCATTGAGTAGACATCCTCAGCCGATGATCAATTAGCTCCGGCGCGCGGATTCTACCCAGCCTTCTTCTCGCATGCCGATGACTCGGTGTGCGCGCACGCTCGGCAGTGGTCCATGGTCCAGTGGCCCGGCCACAGCGGATTCGGCACGACGACGTGACGACGTGGGGATCTTCGGTGCGAGAACGTGTCCCCGGGTCCGCATACCACCCGTGACCAGAACTCCCGCGTCACTGGGCAAGCTCCGAACCCTCTCGGGACGAAGAGCCGCGCGACTCGCGCGGATCTCTCATCCCGAGCTAGAGCAGCGCATGTCCATGTTGCCTCCCACCTTACGCTCTCGACATGATCCTCGATCGAGCGGGTGTTGTGGTCGCATCGTGCGTGTGGCGCAGGGGTTGATGATTGGACGCCAGGAGAAGGGAGGGCTTCGCGAGGAATCTCTTTGAGCGATGGCGCGATCAGAGATGCTTTTCGTGTGAGGAGTCCATGGGTCGTTGTGTCGATCATTACATGGACCCGCGGAGATGTCAATCGGGGCGACAAGACATGACATTCGATGCCGAGGTACTACATCGCACGGGGCCGGTCGGCGTGGGCCGACCTATCTGGGGCATGATAGATATGGCCGACACATGCGATCGCGGATGTTGGATCTCGTTGTCGGTTCCAGCATACGTCCCCATGTCAGTCGACACAGAGCGTGATACTCGTATACATGTATGTGTAAGCTGGACGACGAGCGTGGCCTGTAAATGTATGGGATAGTCTGGTTGGCGCAAGGCTCGGGCACGACAGCTCTTGGAGGAGGAGTGGGAGTCTGTGGAATGGGATATGCTAGTCTCATCTCGCCAGGGAAGGGCACGACGGACGGAGAAGACGAGCTATTGTAGCTTGGGGGAACTCGTAGAGCTCAAACTCGACTCAGTCGGCGGAGGGAGTCCAGGATCGCATCAGTGGCATGAAGGTCTAATATTCAGCTCAAATCCGAAATCATTCTTTCCCTTCCTGTCCGTATCGACTCAGTCAGTCGACGTGCTTGTCGTGAGGCGTATGTAACGAGTAATCGGGCTGGCCCAGCTGCCGCGACTAATTTGCTTCCCCCATTGCTGTGTTGACCCACTGAGAAATGAGCGTTGCGGAATACAAGCTAGAAGAAGAGCAAATGTAGGACGGGCGTTGAGGTGCAAATCGATGAGGACGACTAACGTAGCCCAGGACTACCAATTCTCGGTTTTTTCTTTTTGCTGAGGATATTCATCAAGCATTGCCATGTGTGCTTCTGAGAGAGCCGACTACAGGAAAGGTCTCCCCCGCAAAGTGCGGGTAATATGATATTTCACGAAGATCGGTAAGCTCGCGGGCCATAAGTACTATCATGAGGTGTCAGCGCGTAGAAATTTATTATATTAACTAAATTGATTGTGCATATGACCGCAGATCTCCTTGAATAAAGATTTTAAATCTTACGTGAGTTCTCGCCCGATCCGCTCGTCAGCTACCAATCTATCACGCTTTCGTCAGCCATATAGTGAGGTTCCCCGCACGCCGCGGCCCTGGCATTACTGATCTCCCATTCGAACTCCTTCAGGGCTCTTATTTCACTACCGATAAATAGACCGCCAATCAGCCCATCGATAACACCAGCGCTCAGGCCTAAGGTGCTCACAAGCACGAGAGCAAAGGCAATAAATCTTGGTGGATTCCAGCAAATCGCGAAAAGGCACCCGATGCTAATCATCAGGGATCCAGAAAAGTGTCCAAGACGCAAGCGACGTTGCCTCCGCTCTCGACTTCGGTACTTGTAGATCATTCCCAAGACCTCGTCGTAGGTGTTCAGGAGAGCGGCTCGCGAAGAAACTTTGTCTGATTTATGAAGGCTAGGTTCAGATGATTTCAAAAAAGCATCGTCATCATCCATCAAATCACGAAAATCTCTCCTTTCATTTTTCTCACGCTCTTGAGAAAACCCAAGGGTTGCCTGGACGGAAAAATGGTCGCTCAAGGAGCACTGTAGTTCAGGGTGTCTAGAAGTCATGCCAACTTTGGCCGAACTGACCACCCATCTTCCGTTTGGGAGCAATCCCGGATTGGACTGGGAGCCGACAAATATGTAGTCGAGCCGCTTTCCTTTTGGATCTATCGTATCCAACGGCACTTCAATTAAAGGTTTATTGACGCCAAGCATCTTTTGTTGATCCTTACTCCATCGCCACGTATTCAATACACTGTCACAAGTTATCCCGTTTTCGATGAGATTGAAATGAGCTGTTGGGACGGGTTTTCTGCGTGCTCTTTCTATCGGATCTTGTGCTGCACCGAGTGAAGAGCCTGGGTGTAAGGATAGCCATGCATCTTCTACGGGAGAATGTGATGTGATTAAACGGTGAGCAAGAGACTGTGGAGTCATGTTAAAATCTCCCAATCCCACAACAAGATGTCCTCTTTCCGCAGCTCCACGAAATAATTTAGAGATTTCCCATGCTTGAGCAGTACGGTGACAGATATATGAGTCATTGGGTTCTTTTTCGTAGGGTGCATGTAGCTACTATCATCAGTGATGGGCCTTGCGGATGAAAGGTTCGTATTTACTGACATGTGTGGTAAACACTTCTATGACGTCTTTTACACCCTGACCAAATCGGAGATGCGCACATGCAACGCCCTTGCCGACAAACCAATCTCCGCGGAAAAATGCGGTTGGACGACCGTTGAGTGGATATCGGAACATTGAACTCTCCTCGATCGGCCATTTTGATAAGATGACCAGCCCACCACCGAAGATTCCACTGTGATAGAGCTTTCCATAGGGTAGAATATGTTTTGTTTCTCTTCGTATATGCTGGTAATCCTCATGCGTCCAACATTCCTGTAGGCCTACGATGTGTGGGATTGGTTCTGCACCAGCAATACGGCGTCCGATCTCAATCAAACGCTCGTTGCGAAACTTGGCCAAGTATTTTAATCCCCAGCAGTTCAATGTAAGGATATTGATTTCCAGGGGCGTATTTGAGATGTCCATGGTTGGCTGGCTGGCGGAAAGCAGTCAGAAGGTAGCGCGTCTAGAGAGATAATAATTGATGTGAGTTGGTGAAGAGAAATGAATCAAGGTCAGATCCTTTAAACTTCTACACCTCACGTTCCGTAGACGGATTTCGCCATGCCTATGAACGGTATATTTTAACCGTTCCGCTGAACGCTGCGCAATGTGTTTGCTGCTACAAGTACATCACTCGAAATCATCGGCTACGACAACTACTATTCCCTCCCCCTGCTAGCGCACTGGTCCAGTCTGCAGATAGACCACATGTAAATCTCAATCAGCGCTTTTTACAACAAACTCGGACTCTCGTGTTCCACATCGCAATATACTCCTGTGTTTGCTCATAGATTGCTTACGTCGAATTGTGGTACAACACAAGACAACAATGACCGCCGACCGGATTGCTCGGCCGATATGGATTATTACATGTCATGGATGCAATGGCCCGTAAAGTAAAGGCTCCCATGAGAATCCAACAATGTTGTCTTCGGCCCATCACGAGTCCGACAGAGTTGGATTGGGCCCATTCACTGACTAACCAACTCGGCGCCAAAACCTCAGCGTACAGGAATAGGAACGAGGAACAATGATTCTTTTCATCTGGTCTTAAAACTTGCATGGCGCACCTCGCACCTCGCATTTCGTAGGAGATAGTTCATTCATCGGATAACTGCAGACTCGCCAATGCAACTAGAAGCTGACCAGTCCCTGAAGGTGGATTCTCGTCGATTTCTCCACGCACCAGACATCTCATATTTAGCAATACGAAGCTAGCTAGCTTAGTATTAGAATTTTCTAGTTGTGCAGAGGCATTCAACCCCAATATAAACAGTATCATAATCGACACGCATCTCATGAATAGAATTAGAAACTGGTTCTTGAGCAAGAGCAATTCTTTTAGATAAATTAGATCTCGGGACAGGACCGACGACCTTAGATTTCCTTCTCCTTCGCATCAGAGTAAAACTAAGCTTCTTAATGGTGAGTAATAAGATCCAGTACTAGATGAGATGGCTACGGAAGATAAGTTCCATCCGAGTTAATCATAACATGCAAGTAAAACAACGTCTACCATACCTTGCTCCTATTACATTTCCATACATCTCGCCTTCTTTGTGTCTCCATATGTGATTTCCTAGAACGTTCGCGTTGTAGACGGTACAGCGCACACGAAGAGATCCATTGGGCTCTTCAGCCATCGTAGGTTTACCCAGCAAGACGATTGGAATGGTGGGTGAGAAAGCCTGGATGACGTATCGTGGTACCATTCGAAGGATTCCTCTCCAATATCACAAAGGTCGGAGTGACAGCTGCTTGATCCTCGTAGCATTCTTTATGAACCCTATGATTGTTTAAGGGCCAGTTAGCATTTACATGGGCTATAGCCTCTTTACGCAGGAACTCTCTTCTTCATATCGAAAAGGTCAACGAACACATAGGATAATTGTCAGCGGCTATTGTGTAATTTTTTCTGCTTGAAGTGATAGTCTCGAAGCCAAATCACGTTAACTCAGAATAATTCCATGTACATGTGCATGGAATTTTTGTGACCGTCGTCGTCCGTCTCAATAGGTAGTAGTCAATACATCGTTCACAGGAATTTTTACGGTGTTGCTCTGCCCAAAGGGGTTAATTACCCAGATTTAGTTTGATCCAGTTTTTGGCGTTCACCCAGTACTTAGCTACATTTGGTCATGATAACGTCTACTTCATCATCAAAACGATGCCCAGATTTGGCAAGGAATGAACTCATTTAGTGAATGAATTTGCTATCTACTTCAAAAAACGTCTTTAGAAACATTGAATTCTTATGCTCTTGATGGAGTCTGAATACTTGGTGAGAGACTTGTGATTTGCAAGCCATATCCCGTCCATTATGTGTGTGCGGAGCAAGAATTTTATTATTGGTATGAATATATCGAAGTTGGTCGTGGTATTTATCGCGAGCGTCGGGCTTGATGACGACAGCAGAAGAACCGACCTTTCCACCTCCAATGAGACCCGTCTCTTCTCAAGGTCGTCGTAGGTTGATTTGAGGAGCAATCGACGGAATAGACAATCGTCTTCGGTGCGTTTCGATACAGGCGACACGATTACGCCGGGCACACCTTACTGTCATCAGTTGCTGTCGGGCTCGCTCGCAGAAAGCACTTACCGCACCACACGCGCCGCAAGACTTCGAACTGCCACTCGAAGGAGCTCCACACTTGGGACACATGCCACCGTGCATGATGAAGAGGGGTTTTATTTTGTCAGTTGGTTGCGCTAAAGTTGATGTGATACGAAAACGAATATTTGTGGGTGTAACGGAATAGGGATACGAGAAGAAGGACGTGTAAGGATATGGAGATATAAGCGGGTCAACAAGTGATACCTCTTATTAGCAAAGATATACAGTACTAGCTTACAAAAGTGGTCGAATAAATCACCAAATCTAATACATTTGACCATAACTTTACAACATGATCTTAAAATTAAAATATTATAGCACTATATGAAAATTTAATTACTTTAATATCGCTGAGACAATTTTGAAGCAAAAAAAAAGAGAATTGTTTATTCTATTGTGGTCTTGGCGTTCTCAATTACTCGACCAGTTTTGGAAGCATCATTTTAATACTTAGTATGACCCCCTTTGGCCTTTATTACAGCTGCAACACGCGACGGCATACTCTCAACTAGGGTCTGACATAAAATTGGATCTAAGTTTTGCCAAATTTCCCTAAGTCTTTCCCACAATTCATGTATACCTTTCGGTGGCTCTGAATACTCACCGAGTTGACACTTGAGCCGACCCCAAAGATGCTCAATCGGGTTCATATCCGGCGATTGAGAGGGCCAATTCTTTTTTTTTTTTTTTTAAATCATTATTGTGTATGCAGCCTGAAGCTATGACACGTATGATTACGGAAGGTGTGTTTCTCATAGAATGACTCATTTTGACGTTTTTGGAACACTCATACTCAGATTTCATTTGCAGATAGCACTACGAGGATAACGTCTTGCGACATGTAACCTCTTCCGTGAATACCCACCACAGGGAAAAGCGGGAAAAACCCGTGGTTATCTGAATATGCTTTCATCAAGCTATGAGAAAAACACCACCGCGAGAGAGTGTGGTTAACGGGTCTTACTGGATTCGAACCAGCTTTCTCCTGTCTCGAGTGTGGCATGTGTCCAAGCTGCCCAGACTCTACTTGGGAGAACGGCCCGGACGGTGTACCACACCACCATCCGACCCTTTGCTTATGGTCGAGTGAGTTACTATCTACTACTAATTCTATTAGGATCTTAATCACCTATGGTGAATGAGATTCATGCAAATATCTTTGATTACCAGTATAACTCGGCATAACTTATTAGTATGCCAGCCCCCGGGTAAGTGGTAGGGTAAATCCTGTTGACATTCATTCTAGATCCTTTAGATTAAATGTCAGCCACCAATTTACCATTGGCAGCAACTAACTCAATGTCTTGACATATATGTCACAATTCAACAGAAGTGGATTGGATCAAAAATGCCATGAACTCTGGAATTATTAGGTCATATTCATATCTAAAAGAATTTAGGACAGCTGTGATGAATGCATCGAGCATCTCACCGATACACAATCTAAACGAGAGATGGTTCGTGCTTCGCGACCAAACATACATGTTAATTTTAACTCATACTACTAATATCAAGTAGATCGAATGAATAATTTATAAAAAGCCATTTCCAAAGAAAGTTTCACCAGGAGAAGAAGGAAAATTTCCAGAAAATAATTATAAACAGCATTCATTTTCCTATTAGTGTTGCTATCGTCCAGGGTCTACACTTTCTCATCAGACACTAAGACATGCTACCGAGCTCATGTAAGAAATACTTCGATTACAAAAGCATTTCAAATACAAAAGACAAAAGGTTCAAGGCAGTAACTATCAGGCACCTACACTCATCTTTTCCTGAACCCAACGGTGTCAGATGCGAAGCCAGCCCCAGCCCATGAGATTTTTCCATGGGGTCTTGGTGGAAAGTAAAGAGACATAAGGGTGGAGGGGTACAGAAGATGGTTCAATGATTCTCAAAGACTATCAATTGATCGAAAAAAATCGTAAAGAGACCTTTTCGCATGCCTAGCTTGATTATATACAAAAAAATTAAGTAAAGCAAGCCGCAAAGTCATTAAAGTAAACGGGTTAAAGTTAACTCCAGGATCAAACCAACGCGGACTCTAACTAGCCGAAACGCTCATTAAAACGACCGTCTAAGGTTGAACTACAAGCTGGATACAACCAAACTCCGTTGTTACAGATCAGAGAGCATTGGAAGCCATTACAAACGGCAAGATCAATGACTAGCACCGCACTTAAAAAACAGAACAGTCCCTGATTGTTATCCCTCATCAACCAGATGTGTGATCCATGACAATCTCAAGGTAAAAGACTAACAATTTACACCACCGAGCCCAATTTTCATCCAAAGTTCACTGTAGACGCCCAAACTGCCCGTACGTCTAATTCCTACACCATCCTAATTACGAATTTTATTCCCTGAGCATTTTTACTAACTCTAGATCCCCTAAAACCACACTACCAGCTTTCTATTCAATTAAATATTTAATTCATAATCTCTAAATTTTCAAATCACGATAGGTAAAAGCTTTGTAGTTTAGATTTCACAAAACTCAAGTGCAAGTGTCAGCAGAAGTAATATTTATCTGCGATATCAAAAAAACAACAACTCCATAACTCCTTAACTCCGCGGGCATCATTCTTATCCAAACTCCTTGACTGGATACAACTATGGAAATATCAATACCAGTACAGGAAAATATTCGATCCAATTTCAAACTTCAGAAAAACTTACTCAAGTCATCAATTAATCTTGGATTTCTCCAGCTCCTCCAGCTCGTCCATCTCCTCGGCCCAATCCAACTTCTTCGGCTTCGGCTTTGGCTTCAGAAGGTTCAGAACCGAGATCGGTATCTTAACCGATGCCTCGGGCTCCTCCCCGGGCTGTCTGGCTTTTGGCTCGAACACCACATAACCGGACGTGTCAGGTTTTTTCTCATCGATCGCCTTCTTGGAGTCTTTCCTCCAAGATCTCCGCCCTTGGAATTTCTTCCCACGAGAAGATTTCATCTGCTTGTCTCGCAGGAATTTTTCCCTCTTCTCTCGCAGGAAGTTTTCCTGCTCCTCCACCAAAGCCTTTTCCCTGCGGGCTTTATCTTGTTCTTCAAGATATTGACGGAGTGTTTCCTCTCGAGCCTTGTGAGCTGCTCGGTCAGCCTCTTCGCGCCGATGCCTGTCAATGATTGATGCATTAACGGCATATATCCATTCCATTTTGGCCTGGAGTTCGGCTTCAGTCGGTCTAACCCGTAACACACCCCCAGAGAGAGAGCGGTCAGCCTCGGTCCGGGGCTTGCAAGATCGCTTTTTCTGAACTCTGGCTACAGGAGAAAGTTAGTCTTCCGCAAGGCGTTGTTTCATTGACACTTTTTGTGTGTGCATGGAGCTAGAATCAAACCTTTTTGTGCCGGAGATATTTTTGCGTTCGCCTACAAGAAGTCAAGTCAATATGAGATGAAAGATTGGAGAATGAGCTGAAAAAAATACCTTTTCACAAGGTGCGAATCGGCTTGAAGCCAGTCCGTTTAACTTTTGTCCAATCATCATTGGTTGCGGAGTGAGTCTCGATAAATTGTCTTTGTGTCACTTTGCAGGATGGATATTAAGCTATATATATACAAATTCATATCACTGGGGTCAATGGTGTGAATGGTACCAATGATGTAAGATTGAACCACATGGCAAGTCTCAAAGACTAAGGCTCAGATGATGATCTAGTCCTCGTTCTAAGCATAGCATGCTCATCCATCAAGCAAGCATTCTGACATTCGTTCGTATTCACATGAATCAGAACAAAGCTCGTGAAGTCCATTCTGGATATCTCTCATTGCGACTTCCCTAAAGGAATGTAAGATTTTGATCTACACATCAGCATAGTTCGAAACAAATATAGAAATCGACCTAACTAAAATAGCTCGGGAAAAAAAAATGACGAAATAGAACATTAAACTATCCAAGCCCAGAACATCCTACAGAACAAATCATTTCTGCAGATTCAGCTTGCTCCTGCCTTCTTTGAAGATGTCAACCAACAGAATATCCATCATTGGAACACGGACGCTTAAACATCATCAAAAGACTACGAAATGTATCTGTTTCTTGGCAACGCAAGAGGAAAGAGTAACCCACCAACTTTTTGATTTTAGATCACAAATACACTGCTCAAGGGTTTCGTATACACATATCATAGAGAATGAATCTGACATTTGAGTTCGACGTCGACCCACGAAAATTATCTGATTTGCATATTCCCGAAGTGTATCGTCCCTTGTCATCGAATGGGATTCATTGCAAGGGCTCGAAGTGGATAGGTAAGCACCTTGTTCTTTCGCTTATATTGCGCCCATCCTTTCGCACTTGTTCAAACCTCATTGATCGTACCTTCCTTTCAAGATGCGTTTTTTCTTACATGGTAAATCCATCCATAAATTGTATGTTCCGAGGGAAGGAGGACTGACTGATACGGTGGGAGTGTCATGCGTACGTGATGCATGGAGTTTGAAAGTATGCTGGTCTGCAGATCGAAATCTTACATTCCTTTAGGGAAGTCGCAATGAGAGATATCCTGAATGGAGTTCACGAGCTTTGTTCTGATTCATGTGAATACGAACGAATGTCAGAATGCTTGCTTGATGGATGAGCATGCTATGCTTAGAACGAGGACTAGATCATTATCTGAGTCTTAGTCTTTGAGACTTGCCATGTTGTTCAATCTTACATCATTGGTACCATTCACACCATTTACACCAGTGATATGAATTTGTATAAATATAGCTTATATCCATCCCGTAAAGTGACATAAAGACAATTTATCGAGACTCACTCAGCAACCAAAGATGAATGTACGCAGATCCAATAGGTTGGCCACAATGCGCAATGAACCATACCAGAAAGTATTCTTAAGGTTCCTCTCCAACTTATCTTATCAAATTAACTTCTTTTA
>JAKRRZ010001054.1:0-13881 GCA_022627015.2 Podosphaera aphanis
TCTTGTAACGATCGATAACACGAGTGTCATCAAAGTCTTGGCCCCTCTTTTGACGATATTAGAGTTCGAGATATTTTTGAAAATGAAAAAAATTAAACTAGCCTTTCTGGTGACATATCCAGACATTTTTCGGCTATCGTTTATCCATGTCTCGTCACTCCAAAGAACTCGTGACTACTCTTGACGCCAATTCAGATGCTGTTCGCTACACGATATTCGGACTGCACGATGATTTTCAGAAAGCGGGAGAGAGCTACGTGGAATTCGCCGCTCGTAACCTCGTTTTCTGAGCACGTTCCGAATAGCGTATTCTCCGGAACTCCAACGACGAAAGTGGAGAGCCAGTTCAAGAAACGACATTTGCCTAGTTTCCCGCGAAGAACAAACAAATGCTTCCAGCTCATCAACTTGGGCTGGGCTTAATAGCTGCGGACGTCCTGTCCGAGGTTGGGGAGAGGCACGACCAGATCTGACCGTATTCCGAACTTGAAGGATTATGACTTCAAGTTGATCTGCTATTTCTCTATTAGAGAGTCCGGCTCTGTGGAGTGTGAGTATCTAAATGTAGTTAATTTGTGGGGAAAGTTTTCTTGTAGCTGAATTCCTGTAATCACCTGCAATCTTTGATCTCGAGTAAGATAGGGCGCACGTCTGTTAACAGGTGGAGTAATTTGAGTATTCATTCTTCTAAGGTTTTTGTTAGCAATGAGGTACATTTATCTGTTTGATTGGAAAATACATATTTGTATTGAACGAATGAAACTTATTGTATTTTCTATCGCGCTAAAGATTTGGTAAAGTTTGTGCAATGCAAGAAAATATTGTTACAGATGTTTAGTGAAAATTGAGGTCAGCGAACTTGAACAAAACCGAATCTGGTGGAGACGAGTGGAAAAAGATACTTGGGAAGAAATGAAACTTGGCACAGAAAATTATGTAATAGTACTGGGATGCCCTGTTTTAGGGACTTTATCGTGCCTTCACCGCCTGCTGTTTAAGGCTGACAAACCCCCTGCACTCCAGCCCCTGTCGATTAAGCGAAAACTTCACTTACCCTTGACCACCTGTACTCTCAGCGCTTTCCGCGTTGGTCACTTTCGTAAGAGAGTATTATGCATCTGGCGATAGTTTGTACATTATACCACGTAATGGTACGCGTCGCGTCAATCCCATAGATAGCCATTTTCCTTGGAGAACAATCAATCAAGTCTTACCTTTACGTTACACGTCTCCGTACCCTCTAGAAGCAGCAGTACTCGAGGCACTAGGCGAAGCTAAGTAGGTACTATGGCAACCCAGAGCCTGCCTTTAGTAAACCCAACACCTTGATTACATGTATGATTTAGAATACATGTATGAGGACGACTTTCCTCATCCTCACGATCAAGAACATGGGTCTTACACGTATCCTTATAAATCTTGTCATACACCACCTCAAAGTTGATCCAACGGTGATACCGCACCATATGAAATCTACACTCGGCATTCATTAACCGATCTTTCTCATCAGCTGTGGCGGCGGCGTCTGTGGGCTCTGTGTCAACCGCTTCCTCTTCGAAACTCGTGTAATTGTTCAGTTGGTCCCAGCCCCACCTCACCTAATCGCTTTGCTATTAGGTGAGAGACAGCAATACGCAAATTACAGCAAATGCAAATATTTTTGACACTTGATGCGCCAATTGAAATAACTCAACCACAACATTTTAGATAGATTTTAAATTCAGTAAACATGATTCATAAGATACAACTTAAGGCTTTTATCAAGTTTTCGCATCATGATAAGTCTTATTGCGCGACCTAGAAGTTTAATTCAGAAAAATCACTTTTTGACCTTGGGTGCTACAACTTCCCACCACCATCCTTTGAGACTACTGTTAAGCAATAATTCATAAACTTAACATCTAGAGATATCGAATTTCTATTTGTTTTGCCATTTGATCATTGTTAAGTGCTTTATTTTTCTACTTAAAATGATTGAGTCTCGATTTGGCCATATAAAGTAGCCGAGTCATATGATATAGTCACCACGATTGCTACTAAAATTACATGAAATGACTCGGCCACTGCTAAATATTTACGGCCAAATCGGGGCTCGACCACTTCAAGTAGAAAACCGAAGCACTTAACAATGATCAAATGTCAAAACAAATAGAAATTTGATATCTCAAGATGTTAAGTTTATGAATTATTGCTTTACAGTAGTCTCAAAGGATGGTGGTGGGAAATTGTGGCACCCAAGGTCAGAAAGTGACAATGGGGTCTCCGTTCACGTTTCATAGCGAAGGTCTGCACCTAATTTGTAGCATTATGCTGTCATTAGCACGAATATCTAAATTGCAGGCCAACCGAGTTATAGCGGTAATTATGGTAGGGGGAAATTTCGCACCGTTAAACAGATTAAACACCGTCACATTAGAGAAATTGTTGTTTCCAACATGTGGCTCTGACTGCGTGTACATGAATTTCTTTCCTTGAATGGAAGAGAGTATAATAACCTATGATGAAATGTAGAGCGAGGAGCGAAGAGCAAAAGGATAGATATGAAGCTGATTACGAGAAGAGAGAATGTAGTTTGATGAGGACTTGAATTGACTATACAGAATGTCTGATGAGAGCAAGATGTTTTACCCACCACTTGAGCCTGACAGTGACAAATCCCAACCAGTAGTAGATCGATTTACTAATCCGAGATATCTTAAATACATCTGAGCTCAACGCGCAGGAAATTATTCTCACGCGCAAGGCATTTTAATGTGCCAGGGTTTCTATCTGATGAGCGGTGGCAATGATTCGAGAGTGAGAGTTGCTGTACAGTGCAAATAGATGATACCTCAAAATCCTAGCCGAAGGTTAGCTCAGTGAACTCACATAGCTGGGAAAACTATATCAAAAGATGGCGCATACTGAGAGGGGTAAAGAACCATCGGTTTTTCCCGCTAAGGTATCTTTCTTCGAGCGCCTTTTTGACCGTCTTCTTGGCATCCTCGCGTTGTGAAACTTCTTTAAAGGTATCGGCGTTGATGACGTTCTTGAGTCCTTCGAGATCGAGCGTGTAGCGTGTGGGCATGAGGTGATTGTAGTTGATAACCTTGATGAACGGCTTGACTTTGCTGCGTTTGGATTGGCGAGTTTTGGACATGCGGCGAGTCACCTGCGACGGGTATCGTTCAATCCCGGCGACCAAGGCATGAGGGAATGGGTGCGCCTTGTTGCCGCTATCCTGGGGCTGAATGATCACGACCTGTGTTTGTGTGGGATCAGCCTGTGGGTGAACTTTCCATGCACCAGGTGCTCCCAGGGGCGCCTTCAGGGACCTCCAGAGTTTGGACATGATTCTTTAGCTCGCCGAATCCTCAATTTTTTCTGGACCCGAATCTATCTTTGTAAACAAAATGCGAAATACCTTTTTTCCAGCATATCTACCCCTAGTGATTATGGCAACACGTCCGACCTTGAGGACTACGGATATATTTGATCAGCAGATACTTTTCGAATTCTCCTGATACAAACTTACACTTCATTTCGCACGGGGATTTCGGCTGCTTACAACTGATGTATGTAGCGGTCTGACGACAATCTGTCGCTAGTCGTTAGTGGAGTTTGCCATAACTTACTTCACGTGACAGGCAACCATCCAATCAGCTAAGCCACAGAAAATTGAGTGTTACTAACCGAGATGACCGGACTATTTAAAGCTCTCAATCTTTCCCATAATCATTCATCCTCTCATTTACAGTTCGGTAGTCTGCTACACATCAAGATAGTAACATCCAAAGACCGTCGATAGATTATCCTCGACGATAAACTGGTCAAAATCATTATCACACATTTCAGTTATCATTTCACCTCACTGGTAGATAATATGATCTACCCTCACCACACAATAAGAGTGTGCAGATAGAACTGAAAACCACATATTGCCTACCTCTTGTGCCTTCTCATGGCCTTGAGCGTCACTTAAATATATCGTTCGTGGAAGAAAGACCATTATGAGCCTAGACAGCTCGTCCCATCCACCCTGCTGGCTCTGAAAATGTGCGCCAGGAGGACTAATCAGGACAAACACTCCCCAAATATTTTAGGAAACCTCCGTTTATTGTGCCTCAGCATGAGTTGTCACTGCAACCGAGGATCTTTTCTATATGTACTATGATTATAATAGGTTGCAAAAAACAATGACTATTTTAGTGTAACACCGTGTCCGTGGTAGTTCTGTACATGCATATAAGTGGATCATTCGTTCCAAGGCCTAATGTAAACAGAGAGAAACTGTATGCTAACACAGGTGATACAACTGGTGGCCGTTAACATATCCCCAAAAATTGAATCAGTCTGACTTTACTGCCCTCACTGCACACAATCTTACCCGTCCAACTTCGGGAATGCTAGATCTACACGAGCAACACTAAAACATCCTTCAAGGAGAGGGCAGTTAGAACGCCTCCCAAGATGCGAAAATACAGTGGTCAAAGAATTAGAGAGAATATAAAATGCATGTTGAAGAATATACGTTCAAGGTTATCCTCAAATCCCATTCAACAAACTATCGTTAGTGACTAACGCTCTTCTGGTCACGACATGTCTACCAAGTATTCGACTTACTGTATATTACTTTGTCTTCTTTGTATCAAAAGCTATAGAATTTGGATCTTCGAGAACGGTGCGTGAAGAGGTCTGCTGCGACAAGCTGCCGCATACCGATTGTGCAACCTAGTTGATAGTCCAAATTTCGCATTACTCTGAGCATACCACCTCAACGAGTTTCGCGCATCAATTTACTTTTTTTCTTTATTCCATGTCTGGAAGATCTTTCTCCGAAGCAGCGAGCTACCATGGTCGTTGTTAAAACCCACTATAGTTGTGATGCGCCGGTGTGTTAGGCGAGGTAACAGGGGACACACACGGATCGCTGGAGAGACAGGAGAGCGCGCGGAGGGCGCTTCAGGGTAGTTTAAGCGGTGTTAACGCGGAGAGCGTTCAACGGACTGTGGAGCGAAGAGGTGACGAAAGGTCACTGGGATGACGGGACGAATGTGAAGAGGTCTTAGATTATTAACCTAATCGATGAAGACAGACAACAAAGCGTAATGACTAAAGTAGGACCGGAGCGAACTACTTATACCCAAATTTATATCCCAAAAGAAAACATAAGGCTAGAAGAGAATTTAGAAACAAAAGAAAATATCAGCTCGAGGCAATGATTTATGAAATCCTGACAATAGTCCATAGAGTGTTTCAGTCAAAAATCCGGGACGGTATTGATGGTCTACTTGATTTTCAAGATCTCATCCAAGTAGTTTGGTTAAATTGAGCTACAGCTCCTGGCTACGAAAGCGCTCTTGGCCCCATTCCCGCATCCAATCCAACACAAAATGAATCTCTTGTTTCTGAACCTCTCTAATTGGAAGAGGTGGCAAGGAATCTCGTGAGGAATCCATGGTGTTATTGGCTAATCGACTGTTCTCATCCCAGTGATGAACTGCTCCTGGAATAAGAATAAATGGTTCAGATAAAGTGTTCGTCCGGTTCAATGCCGTAGTGTTGAAAGGGCTTGCGTGTGCAGTGGCTGGTCTCCAAGGGTCTTGTTCACCATCAATCATCGCTAGACGAGGGTATGATAGTGAAAATCCTCCATATTTATTTATTACCCTGACGTTTGGTGGTGTGGTAATATTGAACGCATCATTACAGATCTTCATATTCCACTCTAGAGTATTTGTACGTGATACAAGAGGAAGTTGATCGTGGGGAACACCAGAGCCAGTTTGAAAATATCCCCATTGTGTACAAACCTGATAAGGCCAAGCACGCCAGTCTTGATGGATATCATCTTGCTCATAGAAAGTGGTATTATGTGTTGAGAAACAATATTCCTGAGAATCTGTACAAGCTGATATAGAAGTTTGGTTCAGCCAACCAATCCAATTGAGCCAAGGAATTTTTAAGTTTTCAACTTCGGACTTATAGCCTCCACTGATGAGTAGATCTTCAACGACATTCTTGAGGGGCAGGGTGTCAGGATAAATTACTGAAGTAGCGGTGATGTTAGAACAGTAAAAATCAAAAGTGAAATCATTTAGTTTAGGATCCCAATTGCGACCTTGCCATGAGGCAATCCCGAGAGAAATTGCTTCCGCGAAATCGTCATCATGAGTAACATTTGGAAGCCCAAAGACACTCTTAAGTTTGGCAGTCAACGTAGGCTCGTTTTTTTCAAGGAGAATATTGTCGACGACGTGAATAAGTTTCTGTGTATTAGAAATACATCTTTTTTCTCCATAGGAACGGATAGGCTCATAGTAAGACCAATAGTCGTAGATGGCTTCAATGACTCCGCTTGAAGAAATTGCCCCTGGTCATGTCATTCAGTCAGTCACACATCATTCCTTTTCAAAATCACGTACCCCAGAATATATCTGGATAAATTTTTCTCAGAAATGCGACAAAACCACCGGCATAAGATCCACCGTATGCTATGTAGGCTACATTTGGGGCTGTGAGGTCCAAATGCTCTAATCCTGGGAATTTAACATTCTGGGCGAAATAGGCCTGGTCTGCTAAAGCTTGAGCGGTTGTTAAGAATCTTAAGTTCTCCGTTGAAAAATCTTTTGTTGGAATACTGGTGCCGTAATACCTATGCTCGAGAACGACACCAATACCATTGGTAGCTACAGTCACATGATGAAGTATTCCTGTTCGTAAGAATGATAGACGATCCAGTCCACTGGTCTCTCCTGATTGGAGTACTATTACTGGTCCACCTGATTTGTAGTGGGTGGCATCAAACCAGTATCGTAAATTAAAATTTTCATTACTGTGAGGTTCGTAGAGGGAGTCATTATGAAAATGATCGACAGGGACAGCAAGGTAGTTCGGTGGGTAGAAATGAACGCGACTCTCTGAAAGAAGCCGATTATTGGGGATTGTCGTCTTCTAGTGAGCAGCAACCTTGGTATCAGCGTAGTTAGTCATTTGGCCTGAACCATCTTACCCGAGCCTTTTTTTCAATTGCGTTGTATGCTAATGCTGCGCCTACAAAACTAATAGCGATGGAGAGCTTCATAGCTCTCAAGAAAACTTCAGGCAACGGATTCAGACAATACCGCAGGCAATGATTTTATATGATTTATACTTTCTTGGCGCGACCTCGAGCTTGTGGAGGAAAGCGTTACTGGGATTTTCAATGTGATCTTATGGGATGATATGATATGCCCGTGTAAATGCAATCTGGTGCAACGTACCGTAAGTTTCATTTGGCTGAGCTTCCGCGAATTGAGTCGTAGAAAGTTATAAAGCTTCATCAGTAGGTAAGCTATCTGGAGGCAGTATCATTTCGTCGGTTTCTGTGGGTTTTATTTGTTTTCTCAAGTTACTAGAATGCCATCCATCCTCGAGAGATAATACTTGTAGCAAACAATTTAATTACATGAGGCTGACGATATTGTCGTGGTATATGAGGACGCAGCAAAACAGTGTAAATATAATTCATATGAATTTACGATGTAGATTAACTGTTAGCATTCCCTCAGTACAGACAAAGGGGCTAGTAATCAGAGCAATGCTAAATAAAAAATCGTGATAAGCGATGTAGGTTAATGGAAAACTAGAAGAGTGCAGCAGCAACTACAGGGAGTCAGAAAATAATGTTCAAGTCTGTGAGAAAATGAAGAAATCGTTCATCTACTTATCGCTCATAAATTTGTTGTGTATGGGTGTGGATCCTTAACGTAGCAGGCTACGTTATGTAATATAGATTACTAAATGCGGTTAGCTTATGATTGGTAAGATACGTATAAAATATAGATTTGGAGTTGGGAGTTAAGGAGGATATTCACAAATTTAGGACTCAACAGCTTTACTACGGAATTACCTTAGTTGAAGCCACGAGCCATTTGTGACCCATTACATTATTCTAATCACTCGAGTATCATACACATGGATTTGAAAGAGTGACCCGGATCCATTATCTATCGTAAGGGTAATTTATACTTCAAAAAGCAGCAATTTGGCTCCTTCCCGTAGTATTATGAGTACATTGCTGGAATTAGTGCTTAGCCTAATCCTTATTCTGATACTAAGAGTGTAGATCCCCGATAAGTAACGACTAATCTATTTGAGTTTAGCGTAACTATCTTAGCTCAAATCACCATTAGCGTGGTTTCGGTTAAATCTCCTCTAAAGAAGTGTGATGGAACCAAGCTGGTTACAATGAATCCAATTGATTGATTAGCTATACAGAGGAGAACTACATTAGGCTTAGGTCAAAGATTTGTTAGGTACTCGTCTTCGCCTGGTTCGTTGCTGCTTGCCACCGGTCCGGGCTCCTCGTCTTCAATTTTCTGTGAAGGTAACGGATTGTTATCAGCTGGTAAAAGCAGATCCACGTGAAATCGATTATGAATTTTTCCGAGGACATTTAGTTCCACAACATCAGGAGAAATTATTCTGGTAACAGTGTATTTTGCGTGTTGCCACCCTAGTTTCTTTGATGGCTGACCATCCAATTTGATATTGCGGAGTAGAAGCCAAACTCTATCTCCTACAACGTAACGGGGTGCTGGTTGTAGTCTTTTGTCAGCTTGCTCTTTAGTGCGTGGCCGTACCGCTGCCATCGCCGCCTGCATAAATGTAGTAGTTTGATTTAACTTTTCAACAAAATTTTCTGCTCTTTCTTTTCCCGTTGAAACTGGCACTAACGAGTCCGGGGTAACTTTTTGTATAGGACTCACATGATATCTGTGAGTTGCATAGAAAGGACTTACACCCCCTAAAGACATAACGTCTCGATTATTAATTGCTAGCTGAGCTGCGTAAAGACATTCGGACCAGTCATGTTGAGTATATGCTACATATGCCCTCAGGTACGTCTGAACTTCTTGGTTTGCCCTCTCCGTTGCCCCGTCAGTTTGTGGGTGATATCCAGAGCTTAATCTCTGCTTCATTCCCGCTATTTCAGAAAAGCGTCTCCAAAAATTACTTGTCCAATTAGAGCCACGATCGCTTGTTATTGCTCTTGGGAATCCGTGAAATCGCCAGTGGCAATTTAAGAACCTTTCTACACAGGTCTCAGCGTCCATTTTGTCCATAGCTTCGAGGGTGACTGATTTCAGAAGTCTATCAGTTATGACCATAATATTTTTAGACCCATTAGATTCTGGTAGATCTACCATAAAGTCGATTGAGAGCTCCTGGTGAAATCTATCAGGGATTGGTAATGGTTGCAGAAGCCCCTGTTTTTGGTGTCTCCATATTGAGGAACGGCCACTTACGTGACAGTTTCTACAGAAACGTTTTACCGTATTACTTATACTTGGCCAAAAGCATTTCCGTGCCACTTGTGCTAATCTCGCATCTCTGCCTGGATGGCCTGAGCTATGCGCATCGTGAAAACTCTGAATTATTGCGGTCGTCAATGGCTCATACATTGGCACCCAGATTCGCCCTTGATAACGAAGTATTCCACTTTCTCGATCGAATGTTGATGACGCAATTGTTGCTTTGAGCGGTTTCGGTTCGTCTGAGCTCTCTATCTGTACCTTAAGATCCCTAGGCCATGCACGCTGCTTATCCTGCACTGCTTCGATAATTCGCCTAAAGTTTTGGTCCTGCCTAATTGCTTGATTCCATAGAGATTGGAGGTCTTCGTTTATAAAAACATCTTGGCCCTCTGCTACCTCCGTATTCTCAAGCCATAGCTTAGTAATAGTTACTGGATTTAAGAGTTTTCGTTCTCGACTCGAAAGATGAGGGTCTCCTTCCTTGGGCTTGTCTTGGTCCCTCCGCGATAGCGGATCTGCGCGTTCGTTCTCTGATCCTTGACGATATATAAGGTTGTATCTAAACCTTGACATGAACCCTGCTCAGCGCACTTGTCTCTCTGTTAATCTTCGAGTGGTTAAAAAATATTTCAAATTCATATGGTCGCTCATTATTGTGAAGGTCCTTGCAAGACCTCTCAATTCGGCATCCCACTCTTTCATGCACGAGACAACTGCCAGTAATTCTTTATCATGTATCTCGTAGTTCATTTCGGCTCCTGAAAGCTTCCGCGAGTGGTATGCTACTGGTAACCATGGACTTTTTCCGTGTCTTTGAAGTAAACAGCCCCCTAGAGCATATCCAGAACAGTCGGCTTCTAATAAGGTTTCTCTATCGGGATCCCATTGTGCTAGAGCAGGCTTTGAGATAAATTTCTCCTTTAATGTTTCGAACGCTTCTTTTTGTTCTGATTCCCACCTCCGAGGGGTTCCCTTGCCAGTTAGGTTTGTCAATGGTGCGCAAATCCTGGAAAATCCATCGATGAATCCCCGGTAAAAGTTCGCAAAACCTAGGAAGCTCCGAAGTGCCCTGACTGTAGTAGGAGGCTCCCACTCTGAAATTGCCCTTACCTTGGCCGGATCCATCTTAACTGAAGAGGTTGGACCTTCTGCTGATATGATAAAGCCTAGGTACTTGGTCCTTTTGACACTGAATTCACATTTATCGATGTCTAAGCCTAAGCCGGCTTTCTGCAGCTTTTGAAGAACTAAATTCACATGTTTCTTATGCTCTGCTAGATCACCATCTGTGTAGATAAGTACGTCATCAACGTATGCTGAACAGAAATCGTCTAGATGGTCTCGCAAGGTTTCATTTATATACCTTTGGAACGACGCAGGGGCACCATTTGAACCAAATGGCATTACTAACCATTCGAATAGCTCAAAACGTATGCGAAACGCAGTTTTCCATTCATAACCTTCTTTTATGCGTAACTTATGGAAAGCAGCGCGGACATCTAGTTTCGTGAACCATTTAGCTTTGCTTAGTCTTGCGAGTGTTTCTTTGATCAGAGGTAAGGGGTAACGATCAGCTTTTGATATTGAATTTAAAGCTCTGTAGTCGACACAGAACCTCAGCTCGCCCCCAGGCTTTTTCACGAACAGAACAGGCGCACCAGCGGGGGAGCTACTAGCACGGTTATAATTTTTATCCAGTAAATCTGTCAATGTCTTCCTCAGAACTAATAATTCATCTCTTGACATGCCGTAGAGGGGCCCCCAAGGTATTTCTTTGTCCGGTTCTAGCCTAATATCATGATCGCTCCCAGCTCGATGTGATGGGAGCTTGTCAATTAACTCTTTTTTAAAAAGATCTGCAAATCTCGCATATTGGGCCGGTAGCTTCTCAAATTTTGCAGATGATTTTTTCTCTGGAGCGAGAGCCTTCTGAATATCTGCTAACGTTACGGAGAATATTTGCGAAGTCTCTTTGTTTACCTTTTTTGCTCTCTTCACTGTTGCTAAAAATACCCCAGCCGACAAGCTCGCGATATTTAAGACCCTTAATTCATTAATTCCGGTTTTTCCTAGCCTTTTCTCCCAGACTCGCAAAGTTTCTCCTCCTATCAGTGCTTCTCTTATTTCCATGAAATGATCCCTTGCATGGTAAAGCACGTCTTCTCTTTCCATTCAAGGCTTGCCCAAGATCAATTCCTGGGATAGTCGAGGTATGATGTAGGCATATAAAGTTTTCTGGTATCCATCAATGTCTACTTCTATTTTGGTCATCTCTGTTATCAATTCTCCTTTTTGAATGTTGTCTGTGGCTTCAGCAAGTTTTCGAGGTGTTACTTCGATCCTTGGTAGATTGGCTTTGCGCACTAGGGTATTGCTAACGGCAGCCAGACAGTCACATCCGCTATTGATCAAGGTAGGCACAGTGTAGATATTATTTATTAAAACATCTATTAAGAATGAGTTACCATTCATTTCTTTTTCTGCCTTTTGGTCCTCGAAAGACTGGGACTCTGCTACCACTTTACAAACCCCGCTTTTCAGCCTCTGAACACGACTTTGTTCAGGAGCTAATCTTTTAGCGACTCTGTCTCTATTTGGCTATCTATAGATACGTCGTAATTATCTTCGCCAAGGTTAGCTTGTTTAACCGCAGTTTCAGGACGAAGAGACGGGAGCTGGGAACAATGTGGTTTTCTATGTCCTGGTTTCCCACAACGAATACACAGGCCGGCGGCTATGCGCCGTTCTATCTCTTTTTTTGATACCCATCTCGCCCGTGTCTTGTTTACTCCCGTCATCTTGACATCACCGCCAGCATCCTTGATGTCAACTGATACATCTGAATTTGAATAATTTGCGGGAAAGGGCGCAAAAGCTGGTGACGAAAGGTTACCCCTGCTAGTAATTCCTAATAAGTTCTCTCCAGCCACTCCACGCGTGCCATTGTCAAAGGTACCTGTTTGTCCTAAAGCATAGAGTTTAGTCTTAACTAAGCCTACACCTTCAATCTGTGAGCCAATGACAGACAACTTTTCTATGAACTCAACAAAAGTACTTGGCAAAGTATGACCAATCAAGTGGTTCCTTGTTGTTTGATTCAGCGCATTGTGTAAGTCAGTCACTTTGTGGATATCTTCACTGGTTGCTTTGACGCTAATAGAGAGGAGTTGTTGGTATCTAGGTAGAAAAGATGACAGAGCTTCATCTCTGAACTGCCTGCACGCATGTAGAAGGCCTGAGGTTTTTTGATCCACATTCCGATCCCGGAAAGTATCGCCCATTACTTTTAGGAGCTCCAGTGGATCAGATATTTTTCCCAAGTTCAACATTGATTGGAACGCCCCTGTTATCATAGATTTGGCCGTACCAGTTACCGCTTGGGTATATAGGCCCATAAAGAAGTCAGATGGATGGTATAACTGTCTATCGACAACATCACGTTGGTATTTGTAGCGTAAAATACCATGAGTAGTAGTCCATTCATTTTGATTTTTGTGGTCATATGGGGCTGGCCACTTAATTGCTTCTTGCTTTGTTAAGGGTCGTTCTCCAGAAGAATATTCTTTTTGAGGGTGATTTGTAGGGCCCATCCGCGGTGGAATCAACATCACTGATTCATCTTTTGATTTTCCTTTTATGTAGGAAACCATGGACCTCATCTCCTCTCTTAGGCTATTGACTTCCCCCTTTTGTTTAGTGTCTCTTTCCCTCATTTCTGCAAGTACTTGTTTGATCGAAAAATTCCCCTGTTCTTCATGTGATGACTTCCCCGTTTGCTCCGGTAAACCGTGGTTAGACATATCACTCTCGGTGGGTACGTCAATCATGCGCGAATCCATTAGATTTTCCCGTTCCTCTGCGGTTATGTATGAATCTGAACTTTCTTTACTTATGGACTTCGAGGAACTGCTAGCGTCGCTTTCAGATTCTGATGACAAAGAAAATCGCATAAAACTTCTTTGCTGAGCTTTTATTTTGGGCCCTGAGCTTTGAAATGAACACAATACGCTCAATGACGGGTATAATGTAAGGGGATAGTTAATCAAAGTGTGATGGAACCAAGCTGGTTATAATGAATTCAATTGATTGATTAACTATACAGGGGAAAGCTACGTTAGGCTTAGGTTAAAGATAATATATACAGTAGCGTCTAAAAGTGCGCAATGAAACCACTATGTTGACTAAATTTTACTATAACTCTGCGACAACTTCTTCAAATTTAAAAATTCTAGGTTCAAATAAATTCTAAGTCATTTCTTGAATAAGTCCAATTTGTTTTTGTAAAAATAATGATTAATTGTAAGGTTCGCGCTGGTCTTGGCACTTAATGTCTATTGCGCATTTTTGAACGCGTTATTCTAATACTTGGTATGTGTAAGAATAAAGACTTTTCATATGCATAATGTTTATGCATTATTATGAGTGTTCTAAATTCAACACATTTATGCATGTGCATAAATGTATTATTCTAACATGATTCTTATGTTAGAATCATGAAGAACATACTGAACATAAATATTATGCATGTGCATTGTATCTATGTTACAGATTTACAAAGCATAAAATAAATGCATATATAAATAGTAAAGTTCTATTTATTTAT
>JAKRRZ010001055.1:0-13859 GCA_022627015.2 Podosphaera aphanis
GGGGGTGTGTCAAAGATCATGTTCGCTTATAGCTTAGTCATACATTTGCGTGTATTTATTGTAGCACACACACAGACTGTGAACAATATAATTCATACTTTACCGTCATAACGATATATCGCTGATAAACCTTCAACATAAAAACATAATTTGGTTGAAAAGATCCATTGCGATTCTTCTAGAAGAATAGCAATAAAAAGGTAATAAAAATTCATCGACTTTCACTCTGTTCATCCGAATACTGATATCTCGGATCAGCTTCTTCTAGAGGAGATTGATCAGTTGAAGAGAATTTAGTGCTGCTATCGATAGTTTAGGCTGATTGTCTTGGTAGGGCATGGCCGCGCCTCTTTTCGCCTCCGAATTTGCGAGCTCATTTCCTTCGATTTCTGCATGGCTCGGAACCCAACGTACTTTAATTTCACCTTCGCCAATTTGCGGAAACACAGTCTGAGTCTTACATCCCCTGTCAGCTTCTAGAGCGTCGATGAAATTTTCCTGAGATGAAGAAGTAGCAGCTTTGGTTGCAAGCTTTTTCGCCACTTCTAGGTTATCAGTAAATAGCCAGAGGTTTTTGGAAAAACGAGTGGTTGACAGGGCGCATGCATCTTCGATGCCCTTTAGGGCCGCATATGCTTCCGCGTTGTAGATTTCAATGCTCTTGCCTAGAGGGAAGGCCTTTGTCTGCATCAGACGCCCGAGCTGGTAAACAGCATATCCTCCTCCAGTATTCCCGTCAGAAGCTTTGGATCCATCTCGATATACTAGGATGTCAGATTGTGGGATAGTGCGTAAGAGTTCACGGAATTGATTCGCCTTTGAGCTAGCCGTACCTAGCGGACCGTATACTCGATTGAACGCTTCTTTTTCTGGCTCTGGTGTCTCCCACGGAGGTAAGAGTAGTGGGTTAAATTGTTCCGAGGCTTGAAACTCTCTGTTTGACCGGGTGAGCCGTGTTGACGCAGGGGTTGAGAGTGACTTTTGTCCTCGTCTAAAGAGGGGGTGACGGGGATCTAAACTGCGGATTCGAACAGCAGCTCTCCAAGATATATTATCTAGGGCAATCATAGCATGTGGAAGTCCGACCTCTCTGAGGAGAGCGGGTGAGGGGACAGTACGATCTGCTGGGAGTATTGCTCTTGCAGCTGCACAATAAACTTTATTCAGCTTCGCTAGGTGTCGGCCAACTCTATTGGAGACTATTTAGTTTCCTTCCTTCTGGAAGACTCCAGGCCACCATGTCTCTGCTCCAAAATTCGCGATGGATAGAACACAAGCAGCAGTAAGTCATAGCATCTAGTTTTCGGATCACTCAGTTCCCGGACAGAAATCTAAATTCAGCACCCACACTAAAAATACGACATTGATCGGAAATTTTTAATTTTGAAATTAAGAAAATATATCTTCGAAATATATGGTAGCACCAGACCCTCTGATACATTTATTAGGCTATGTTCTACGAGCGAAGGCGGAGTGCTGAGCCTCTACAGCAGGAATTTTTCATTGACATACCCAATTGTTTTCTTGTCTATGAACATTTGATTTGGAGCAATTTGAACCGAATTTCTCTTCTGAATCGAAGTATTGAAGGAAATGTAACACTAAATGCGAGACATTTCCTCTCTTGTCCAGGCCAGCGTTGTAATTGGGGCTCCAATAAATTTACCTTCTATTTTTAGCACAACCTGGCTCACCTGGATGGGATTTTCAAGCCACCTGAGATACTGAAGGATCTCCTAAACATTATGGGGCTTCTGAGAGGTGCAATAAAGAGTATGAATGATGTGTACAGGCTTCCCAGGTTGTGTTGGTGTACAAGTCCGATTCAAAATCTGTGATGAGTCGATTTTCAGATCCGATTGGAACGAAGCCAGACTAGCAGGTTGCCTGCCAGCTCAAAATATCATTTCTAGAAAGCTTTCCTGATTCGCTTTATGATCGAAGAAGATAAATTTATTCTCCTTGACAAAAGTAACGTCTATCAGGGTGGAAAGGTCTCGGGTAAGGTTTTATACTCTGACTTGATATCGGAGAATACCATGAGCTCAAATAGCTATAGAATTTGTATGGGATGAGGATATGATAATAAGACCTCTACTCTATGCCTTTCGCAGAGCTGGAGAGCTCTGCACCAAAATGTCCTCCGTGCATGTCTGAAAGAAGTATCCTGTTGAAAGTAGTTTGTATATCACCAGGGGATAGTCTTAGCTTCTGTAAGATCGGCGGTTTGCATGACCAATATGGACTAGCTGTGACGGGCTGTGCCCGGTGAAGTTATTTATTTATTATTGTGTCTATCGGGCGCTAGTTACAACTAAAGCCCCATCCCTGGGGGGACATGATGACTGCTATGTGTAGTACGAAAAAAGTGCTGTGGCAAAGAGGCCATTAGAATACATGTAGATACAGTGAGCGCTATGCAGCGGATTCCACACATGACTAGCTCATATGGAACGGATTGGGCAGATTTCTGACAGGAAATTAACCTTCTCCAATATGGTGGCGAAACGCTTAGCTCCATGAGAGGTGCCGAGAAGAAAATCGAGTGAGCCCAGGCTTTGTCGGTGACCAGCCGAAGCCAGTCTCTCTCGCACGAGGGGGCAAAAAACTAAGTGGGTGATTGACTTGTCAGCCCCGCAGGAACAAGTCAGAAGAGCATCATTATGATGAAATCTTTCGTGATAAGCTCGAAAGTCACTGTGTCCAGTGCGGCATTGGATTAAATATCCGAGATAACGGCGAGGGAGTCGTAGTTCCTCAGGAGGCTTCTTGGGAAAAGGCATCCCCAACTCGCAATAGGTAGATGGAGCATGAGATTGCCACCATGCTGTAGTCAAATCCCATATCTGCCTTTGTATCTTAGCGCGAACTCCGGCAAGGGATGCGGCAGGAGGAGCAGGTTGGCGAGCCGCCTCTCCGGCCAACTTTTCGGCCAACTCATTACCTGGAATTCCCATGTGAGCGGGAGACCACATTACTTGGACCTTGCCAGGAGATGCGATAGGTAGAATTCTTCTTGTAATCGGCGGGTATCGTCTACCCCCCTCCTAATAGGAGGGGGGCGCATCAAAATGCAACAGCTCGGCAAAATGCGACACTTTTCCACACCAAAAATCGCCAGAATCCATCGATTTTAACGGCGCACAACTCAACAACGCCTCGATGGATTCATCTCTAATTTAGAATTTGCGTAGAATTCTTCACAAAGTTATAGATAGCGTCTTTTTTTCTGCTCTCAATTTAGCGGAAGTCATCGAAAAATCTTCCGTCCAATCACTAGGCGAAACTCCAACAGGCATACAGGGGTATTTAGGGACGCCAAAAGGGCAGAATGAGGTTTTCAGCTCGGAATGAGAGGAGGAACAGAATAAATACCACAAACTTAAGTATCATGAGTGGTTCTCTGTAAGTATTTATTTTAGAACAAATCCATTGAGGCGTTGTTGAATTGTGCGCCGTTGAAGTCGATGGATTCTGGCAATTTTTGGTGTGGAAAAGTGTCGCATTTTGCCGAGCTGTTGCATTTTGCTGCGCCCCCCTCCTATTAGGAGGGAGGTACCTTAGCGGAACCATGGGTTTTCGTGTAATGCTTGTGTAAGATTTTGCAAGGATACATAAGATTATGTAAGATTATATAATCTGTCGGTTAAACACCTACTACTGGTGGCCCGCATAAAGGTCGTTTTGCTTGAGGATATGCAAGTTCATATGCAGGTGAAAATTCTTTTTCCTTGGTCAAAGCACAGAGAGAGGGGAAGGAGAGAAGGTCTGAAATTTCGCTGAAAGCCATTCCCCCCGACTTTAAGATCAGTTCCGCTTCACTTTCATTCATCACCTGATACTATCTAATTTCACTGTTGACGGCGCTACAGACGAAAAAATCCACTTTTGAGTGGAAAATATGAAACTGAGCAGTTTATTATTCACAATTGACAAAGTTCAAGTTACTAAAATCATTTTTCGTTAAGTTAAAACGTATTTAGTAGACGTCAAAAATGAATGAAAGTGAAATGGAAACTACTCTCAAAGTCGGGGGGAATGGCTCTCAGCGAATTTTCAGACCTTCTCGCCTTCCCCTCTCTCTATGCTTTGACCAAGGAAAAGAATTTTCACCTGCATATAGACTTGCATATCCGCAAGCAATTCGACCTTTATGCGGGCCACCAGTAGTATTTCTGCCCGGAAATTAATAGACTTATCCTATATTTATTTATTTATTTATACTTTTTAAGGTCCTGGGCTAAAGCCCTAATTCCATCTTGGTTCCAGACCGGTGGAGCCGGCTGAGATTACGTCTAGTGAGCAGAGCTCAGCTCGTTCACACCTGTTTAACTAGAAAATACAAATTGTAGAACATGAAATGTAAAGCAAAATAGACAAATGAAAAAAAATACATAGAGAGTTGAGCCAGCATTTCTCACACACACCTCAACCCTATCGTCCTCAATTTACGACGTTCTTTTAAATACTCTCCTCGCATTTGGCAGAGGATTTGTGCGCCAAAAGGCTACCGAAGCAGCCCGTTTTACTGGCAAATTCTTTAAAATTCTCAAAACAGTGTGGTCCGAGAAGTTGAGCGGTGAAGTCGCTCATTGTAGCACTCTTCCTAAGCTTGCGTGCTTGGTTGGCGTAAATTCTGCAACGAATAAAATGAGTTGGCGAGGTCTCCTGCCCGCAAGCACAATTTAAATTCGCGTTTGTATGGTTAAACCTACGGTGGTATGCCGCAAAGTCTCCATGTCCTGTCCTAGCAGCAATTAATTTGTGTAGTAGCCTCCGTGCCAGGTTGAGCTCTGGTGGTTTCCGACGTCGCATTTGTAAGTCTAGATCCCGATATCGAGCAGGGCAGACTGACGACCACCAATCAACTATCAAACTCTGCCGCCGTTGGTGCATGAGTCGACGCAAGTATGCTAGAGTAATGTGACCTGGTTGAGTTTGACGCAGAGGAAGCCTTTGTAAAGCAGCGCGCGCTTCTGCATCTGCTTCTTCGTTTCCACTGATTTTCGAGTGTCCCGGTACCCATATAATCTCCGCTTTTGCTTTCCGAGCGACATCTTGAAAAATTCGTACTAGACGAAGGCATGAAGATGACCTTCCTGTCTGCAAGGCACTGACCGCTGCTTGGTTATCTAATAAAACATAAATCCTTTGCCCCTCTTGCCTCGCTAATAGCGCAGCGCGAAGAGCCATTGTTGCTCCAACGATTTCCGCATCGTACACTTCGCCTCCGTGCAATATGCCGTGACTTTTTTTAAAAGTTTGACCCCCCCGTTTGAGAACGAAGCCCCATGATGAGCGGCCATGTCCCTCGGATGACCCATCCGAATAAGCACAAATATCAGAAGAAGCGATGGTCTGAATCCACTTCAAATACGCTTCTACTCCTTCTGATTTTGATCCAAGATTGCTCGAATACGCCGGGGCAGATAACGACTCCGCGGCCTCAGATGAGGGGAGCTGCCGGTAGGCTCTCTGGATGCGAGTCATTTTTATTTCCGGTCGTTTGGAGAGCTTTCTTGATGCTTTAAACCTAAGAGTGCCCACATTTGGGCATACACTGGCTCGACTGCGGAGAGGGTGCCGATCATCCAAGGTGTTGAGCCGGGCCGCGAGACGAAGACGAATTCCTTCCAATAGCATGCGAGCGGGAGGTATTCCCGATTCCCTATGGAGGACTACGTTGGGTGTAGTCCTCCAGACTGGTAACGCAGCTCTCAGAGCTAGATGCACTGACTTGTCGATAAGGCTGCAGAGGTGCGTAGTTGGAGGAGTGACATTTCCACGTGCTGTCGGTCGAGTCAATCCAGGCCACCAAATATCGACTCCAAAGGTTGCCACTGGTACAACACAAGAGCTTACTGCAGCAACTAGAGGCGACGGAGCGGCTCCTCGTAGAACAGGGTTTAGTCGTCTCATATGGTGCGCAACTTTCAATGCTTTGCCGCACCACGTTGCTACATGATGTTTAAACGATAGTCGAGAGTCAAGGTACACTCCTAGCCACCGTATATGTTCAGCAGGTTCAATCCTGGTGTGCCCAATCTGGATTCCCACTGGCTCTTCACGATGACGCCCAGAAAATTGAACAACTTCTGATTTTTGGATGTCAAACGCAACTGCATTATCATTTGCCCATTTTAGTAAGCTATTCACCTCATCTTGGGCTGTTGCTGCTGATTCATTGATTGTCCGTCCAAATCCCAAGATACCGATATCATCAGCGTAACTGAAACGTGCCCTTGTGTTCCCGCTACGCATTGGCTCTGCTAAGTATAAGAGGAAAAGCAGTGGAGAGATCGGTGATCCTTGAGGTACCCCACAAACCAAGTTCTTTGGACTTGTTACCCCTCCTGGAAAACGGACCTGTACTAACCGATCACTTAAGAATGAGGCTGTCCACCGAAGAATTTGCTCAGGCCATCCTTGCGTTTTCATTCGGCTTAACAGTCGATTGTGTAGCACTGCATCGAATGCACCCTGAACATCAAGTGTCACAAACGTCGAAGCCCAGCCCTGAGAGCGTGCTTCTTCAATGTCGTGAACAACGCGGGAGACTAGATCATTTGCAGAACGCTTTGGTAAGGCCCCGAATTGTTGAGAACCCACTATATCTGACGTTACGGCGAGGAAAGACATCCTTTTCGCAATTACTCTCTCAAGGCCTTTGCCTAGACACGAGAGTAAAGCAATAGGTCTCCAACCGTTGACAGATGTTAAATCCCGTCCCAGCTTCGGAAGAAGTACTATCTCTGCTAACTTAAAGCAGGAAGGATGATACCCAAGTCTGATACAGGCGTGAAACAGCTGAGTAATATGAGTTCCAATGCTGTCCCAACAGGCTGAGAGTAACTCAACGGATATGCCATCGGCCCCAGGGCTAGTGTTGCCACTTACTATGGTGCATTTGCGTACTTCAATTTCAGAAAGTTCTTCTGTCCATGGAATCTTAGTCTCACCAGTAAGTATAGTAGGAGGAAGATCATCTGAAGCCTGATGTCGCGCTAGAAGATTGTCCCGCAAGATTGATGCTCGTTCCTCTTGGTCCGAAACAAGTCGCCCCTCGTGCAGCAGAGGTGGAGGTATCTTTTCGTGATATGGGGATGCCCAACGCATAATCTTGAACGTATCTGATAAGGAACTTATTGACTCAACCTGTCTTTTCCAATATTCCTTCTTTGCCGACGCTACTGTGGCTCTAAGGTATTTAGCACGTGAGATCCGTTCTGTTTCCGTGGTTGCGGCTCGGTATTCTGATTTAGCATGCTTGCATTCTGGGGTCCACCAGGGGGCAGACCTTCCCGCTGCCTTGTTAGGACGCCGGCCAACTACCTTGAGAGCATCCGTTAACGCTAAACAGATTCGTTGAGCGAATCTCTCAACGTCTTCTTCAGTATCTAGAACAGACAGTGGAGGAATCCATTGTGATACTAAATTTGCTTATTGAGGTAGTTTATCCTTTGAAACTTTAAGCGGGCCTCTAGAAATAGCCTCTGATTGTTTGAAGTTAGGAACGTAGCCACACACTGGAAAGTGGTCACTCGTCACGCATTCTTCTCTATCAACCCAAGCACAGGTTCCGCTTATGTTTGTCCACACCAAGTCTAAGGTGTTTCCAGCCCGATGAGTTGGCTCTCCTACGATTAGACACGACAGGTTGTGACGCTTTGCCCAACTCTCAATCTCTTCTCCCTGTCCATAACAACTTACTGCGCCAGGTTTCCACGCCCAATAAACAGAATTGAAATCACCAGCAATCACAGACATAGGTGGCGGATTCCAATTCAAGAGTGTTTGCACCGCTGCAGGATCACGCGGCGCTTTGTAGACATTTAGGAAGCTTATGTTGTTAACCACAACCCAGCAATAGTCCCCAGTCGGAGAGGCTGTCGGAAATCTTTGAATCGCGCTAATTTCAGTTGAATTTTTCCTAGTATATGTGATCGCCCTCGGTCGAACATTGGTACCACCGTATGGTACATGCCGGTCGAAGTAAGGATGCGATTTAGTTCTTTCTGACCACCAAGGCTCCTGTATAAGCAAGACATCGAGTTGTAGCTCACATCCTCGAGCGAGTGCAATGTCATGCGAAGTGCCTCCTCTTCCCACATTGATTGACATAAATTTTAGCGACTGTGGGAGAGGCTGACGACCCTGTAGGTCGCCCTTCATAATCTTTGGCAGTCATTGACCTCCAATGACTGTTGTATTTCTTCAGAGGTGCTAATGATCTCAGAGTTTGTAGGGGTAGGTTGGGGGTCAATGATCATTTCTTCTTCCTCCTCGACCACTTCAGGCATCATATTTACTTCTTCGGAACCCTGTTGAGTGGCAGCAATTGATTCCGCTCTCGCCGCTCTATCCTCCGCCGCTTTAGCTCTAGCTGCTGCATTATACTCTCGCTCACCTGCTCGGCGATACACCAGCAACTGTTCCTTGGTGGGAGCACCTAAGCGATTGGGACGGGCCAGACATTTTTTACTGTCTGAACGATGAGGTCCTCCGCAATTCCTGCATTTAGTAAGGGCCTTACATACTTCTTCTTCGTGCATTGTAGACCCACAGTTACCACAGGAAGGTGCCCGAGAGCAAAATCTGGATGAATGATAGCCATTACAGCGTTTGCAGAAGTCTATTGGGTGTTCCTGCTTGAATTTCGAAATCAGCCCTGACTGGTCGAAAACCCTAAAACCAGGGCGAGGGGATTTCGAGAAGTGAGCCATCCAAGTTTGGTGAGGTGCGTGTGAATGATTGTGGCCAAACGGTTTGAGCGCGTCCGGACGAATTGAGGTCACACGCTCTATTTCGTCAGCAAGCATTGACTTTGTAATTTCTATTCGTCCCTTCAAAGTTACGATAAACTTGGGGACTGTGGGGACCAGGAGCGGAGTCCAATTAGCTGCAGGTTCAAGTTTAGCGCCAGAAAGAAACAGGCCATTTGCCGCTTTTAAAAGACATTCTCGTGCATCAGAGTTACAGGGACTCAGAGCAAAGCCTGACCGTACTGGTTTGATCCTACCTATATAGGAGGGCGACACTGATAGTCGCTTAACGATCAGTTCTCGAATTGCTGCGGGAGATAGCTTCCGCCATTCGTGCTCGAGTGATAATCGGAGGAACAGTCGCTTGTCACTATCATTTTGATTACTCTTACTTCCGTGGCCGCTCTTGCTTGGCTGAGGACGTGCTGGGGGACAAGCTTCGGGTTTTGGTTTCATATCTTTAGGTGGGGTTAGCTTCGGCCCCAAATCACGCATCTTTTTGTGTCCATTCCGGGCAACAGTTGCCCAACTACTTTCTGGGCCATTTGAAGGCTTTGCTGGTAGCACGAGGTTGACCTCCTGGTGTTGCGGGCCACCTGGGAGCATAGATATCGATGGAGTAGCCGCTAATATCTTATTTTTGCTTTCTTTTGAGTTATACATGTTCTTGGATCTGGTAGGTTTTGTTTGCACCGGAACCTTAGGTGGCTCAGGAGCATTTTCCGAAGCGGCGAGACGAGCGATCGCTTGCTGTATATATGTCCTTATGATTTCAGCTTCTTCTTTTTCGATCTCATCTTTGTAAACTGTGAGTGTGCTTTCGATATTGCAGAGAACACTCGCGCAAATAGAGATGCGTACGTGCCAGGCTCTTTCACGGCGTTGTCGCAGCTTTATAATCTGACAAATATCCTGGGGAAGGTAGGCATTGATTTGTCGAGAATAATCTTCTGGTTTCTGGGTGTAAGATTCAATAGCAATCTGAGCAGCCCGTTTGGATGGAGGGACCGGATTGAGTATTGTTCGGCCAGCTCGTGCTGAGCATTCAACTTCATCAACGGATGTAGGGGGCGTCGCGAAAAGGGGGCTCGGGGGAGATGCTGAAGGTGACGGAGGGGGCAGAGGTGTTGGGCGCGTATCCGTTTGTAGCGCAAGAGAACTAGGGTCAGAGTCCATGAAGACACTCTGTTCTTTGGTGTGAAGAGGAAATATGGAATGTCTGTATATGTCGTCTTTTTGACCAGCTGATATCTGGTAAGTTCCTTGAGTCTGTAGACTTATCCTATAGTCCATGTAGGGAGGAAAATTTGTCACGGATGAAAGATTTCACTGTCAAAATCTTGTGGATATATTTTATGTATAACACGCACACACAATCATTTCAGCCCAGCATGAAGAACGAAATATTGCCTCGTAGAAATCTTTAGTATGCACATATTTACATATAATTTATGCACAGTTCACATGATATTTTGTAAAATTGCTTATAACGGTTTTTTTCTCCTAAAGCTAGCACTATCTAATACCATCGAAGTCGTGGCTACTCGTAGCTACGGCCAAGGGTATGCTGCAAATTGACAATGGCCCAAGTAATCAAAGCCTTTATAGGCTTTTCGCCTGCTCCTCCCTCCGGCAAGTTCTGATCAAACTAATGATGAAATTAAAGCAGTTCATTACTGCATCTGGTCTAGTCTGTTCCCACTCTTATAGTGGGACGTGCACTAATGTATATATAATTTTCTATCTGTCATTGTATAGTTAAAATAAGAATATATATCTCTTTTCTCCTTTTAACTTCGAGTCAACAACAACGTTGTCTCTCTGTGTTGTATCTTTTACAACAACTAAGTCTTGCCTTCATATCCTCCATTTTCCATCCTCCACTTTCTACCTCATTTTCGTTCTTAGAAAGATACGAGAAGTAGAATGAGTGAAGAAAGAAGAATGAAAGAGGGAAGGTGAATGAACCTGCATCCTCCTTCCTCCGTCCATTTTCCTTCATTCTCCATTCCCCTTCCCTCTCTATTCCCCTTCCCTCTCCATTCCCCTTCCCCCGTCCATTCTCCCTCCCTCCAGTCTGATTTCCTAGATTATTCTCTCTTTCTCCCCCCCTGCTAGTTTCTCGGTCTTCTCGGTAGCAAAACTGCTTACGGTAACATAATTTTCTTCCACCATACTTGTACCATGCTTCGTTTAGACAAACCTAGCTGTCACGGTAGGCGATTACAAGGGGGAAAAGTGATAGTGGAAGTACGTGGGGAGAAGGTGGCGATGAGGGTAGAATTGGTATTGGTAGTAGATTATTAAGGTGAGAAAGACAGAAGACTTAGCGTGGAGAGCCATGACTGCGAAGCCCTCTCCATATATACAAACCTCAAATGAGACAACTCCTGTAAATCCCAAAGCAGACAAACAAGCGAGAAATCTCGTAGGCAAGGATGGGTAGTTTTCCTTGAAGATCCCCCTAATTTCCGAGACCCTAACAGATCCTAACACTAGCCGTCTGTTAGTTCACTAGTAGTCTGACCATTAACTAGATGACATTCAAAGTTGACAGCCGCTTATCTGGAGTATAAGCTTGGTTGTGTAAGAGTTTACTTCTGTAGCTGGTGCTGTAACACAAGCCGTTGGAATTCTGCCCCAATACGGACCACTTTTGTGACGCCAAGATCTGTTGCACTCTATCAAGTAGTATTATAGAGAGAGATGATTTCAATGTAAATAAATAGGGTATTAGTCAAAGATGTTCAGTAGGAGTTTATGTTGTTAAAATAGATGATTGTATATGTAGATGTGTAAGTAAGAATTTTGTATGTGCCAAGGTTTAGATAATGTCATAGCAATTTCTTACTTTTTTCAAATAAATTATTAGTCAAGTGATTCGGGATTTTGCTGGATTGATGCTTGTCTGATATGTGACGAAAATTGTATTTAATGCATGTATCTGAGAGGCATGAAGATAGCAAATCTCTATCTAGTACTTCGAATGTTCAAATATGAGCCACTAAGTACCTATAGTATTAGCTGTAACTTCAAAATAAGCGAAGATGATGTGGTGGTAGGAATATGTAAAAGAGATGGGAGTAAAGTTGAAGAAAGGGTGCTAAGGAAGGAAATTTTCACTTTGGGGATAGATTTTCTAGTGTGAGCTCTATTACAGTCACATAAATGCCCAGCAGGTCAAATTAAAGTCTTGCTGTTGTGGAGTTACCTTGAGCTAGGTTCAGTGTTAGATGCTGCTTAAAAAATCATCCACTCATCAACGGTAGTTAGGTGACCGATTATTTCTAGTTCAGGTATACTGGACGTGCCATGGGCAGCGCCAGTACTGAGGGCCCCCTGTAGTAAGAGGGATGATGAAAATTGGATCTTTTGGGACGTAAATTAGTGGTATGATTGATGTACGCACTGTTTCCTCCCAAATATTAAGTCTAAGTATAGAATCAGTCCTCTTGGTGTCAACGAGAATTCTGAAGTAAACAAAAATGATGGGGTCGCTTTTCGAAGTGAGGTGATAATTGAGGAAAGCAATTATTTTCCCTAGCTGGTGTTTATGCTGGATAAAAGACTCTAGCCCTAAAGAGTAGGACCGGGTGCTATAAAGTGTGGGGTATGAACAGCTCTTAAACCAGTGGAAAACTTCTCGTCGTTTGTCGACCCTGTCAATATTAAATTGCCGCAATTCCCTGCGGAACCGCCCACGGTCAACCGATCCCCACTTCGTGATGTGATCAGGGATTTGGTGTCTGTGAAGCTGCTGCTTCGAAAGTTGCTTGTATAGCTTGACAGTAACGCGGGACTGGGCGTCTGTTTGCTTGTCTGAAGCACTAATGTTGGACTTGAATACTTATGGGTATTTTTTAACTAGGCGATCCATTTGCTGGGCGGCTTCCATACACGAATAGGAGAATCCCTCGTTCACAATGCCTCGAATGCTGGCATGGATACGCTCCTTATCGAGTAGATCACGCTCCAGATTGAGGTGATTGATGCGTGTCGCTCGGTGTCTGAAGAATCTATGCTTGTCTTCACCCCAGAAGACATTTGTAATCCACGGGTTACCGTATTCTTGCCGCATTTGTTTTACCAGGTATACGATATGGGGACATACACTTATGAGGGAACTAAGATAGACTGAGGATGGATAGAATGTAAAAAATGTATTCATATGAATTATATGTGTAACTATGGGGGAATCCCGAGCCTGTTTATATTCCCAAAATCATCCGTGCGCCAACAGAGCAAACAATGCAAACACCAAGACTCGTGGGCCCCACACCTCGCTTAGCTTGTGCTAACACTTCACCCTAGCCTCGGTAGTGTCGCCTCATCTGTTGCTTATGCAGCCTTGATGTTTCCACCATGTTCGCTAGGCACAACAGCATTAGCTCGAAGTATGCCCCAGTGTGAAAATTTGGCAGGTTATCGACACCTCCAGTGCTCTGTACAAGGTTCTCTGTTTGTTGTAATCTTGTAAGTTGAGACAACTGGCTTACAGTATATCTGCTGAATGATGGGATGTATGGCTCGGCGCTTGATTCCGATGCAGCGTCATAGAAAGACTCGTCAGTAGGGATATCCATCCTGGGTGAATTGAGGTATACAGAGACCCTACTAAAAGAGAGTACTGGTCTCCGAGATGGCTCTAGCCTCAGAGGTATTTTTTTCGTGACCTGTAAAGATGAGCCAGCTTTTATTAATTGGAGCCAATGTCTTAATTGTCACGGGCGCGTCCAAAGATTTCTTCCGAGGATTTATGCCCTGTGGGCAGAACAGAGCAAGACAAATGAACCGGACCCGGATGATGTTTTACAGTATAACGTCTGTCACCTACCTCTGGGCCCCCCACCAAAACTCCACCACCATAATTACCCCTAGACTTCAACCAAATTTTTCTATACAAATATTCATAGGAACAAATTAATTATAGGTGCTCTATAATTTTATGAGTCGCTCGTTTTATTGGTATTTATTAAGAAACAGTAATGTGTTCCTCAGTAATGATATCGCAGGGCAGGGTAGACTTCAATAACTTGTGATTTCAACTGACTAAGGAAATACGGCGCTCGGCCAGAGGCACAACTATATACATTGTGA
>JAKRRZ010001056.1:0-13852 GCA_022627015.2 Podosphaera aphanis
TATCTTCACGAAAATGATAATTGACTTATGTGGTTTAATGGTGTTAAAAAGTGGGTTGAAGTTGAGAAATGGGTCAAAAGTGTCCGAGTGGGTGATATGTCCGAGTGGGTGATAAACTACGTTATACGTAAAACTCTGTAAGAGAAGCCTTGATCTCTAACTGTGTTTTACCATCCAGTATATATATTTTAGTGATAAGTGGTTGCATGATTTCTGTTTCAAGTGATAAAACTGGTTTGTCAAAGATCCATAAAATTGACAACTAATAAAGACAATATCTGTAACATTGTTGATGGCATGAAAGGGAAGGTACAAACAGCAATGTCCACAGCAGGTTGATTAATGAAAGTGAAACAATACAATACAAGGCATTGAAGTTTAGGTGTTTGCCACAAGAATAAACGTAAACAAATAACAGGTAAATACTTATGTGGCGTTGTGCCACAGGATATCGCATCACGGATCCTCAGACCCATAATAATTTCATGACTAAGAATCTTAACCTCTCAGAAATACCAGATTTCAACAGGCTTGAATGTTGTAAATATTCATATTTTACCAGTGTATATAGAAGTCCGCACGTCTAGGAAATCACATCTTTACATTGTTCTAATATCTCGTTTGACTTCTTCATTATCTATCTCAATACACAGAACATTCCCAACCTTATCTTTTACTATCTCTCTTCCCATTGTGAGTATACACTTAACAAGTTCTGACAACTCAGCATGACTTATTAGTATGCCAGCCACCGGGTGAGTGGTTGGATAAATCCTGTTGACATTTAATCTAGATCCTTTAGATTAAATGTCAGCTACCAATTTAATATTGGTAGCTACAGTTGAACCTGTCTACTCTCTCTCAAGGGTCCTGAATGTGAAAGTCAATCTGCGACAGGGGTTTCGCCATACAAATTTCTGTGCAAAGCTTTTTAACTAAGCCTATTTTGGAAATAATACCCGCCGGTTTGTATGTCTTACGTGTACGAAAAATAATGAACGTAATAGCGTCCTTTCGATATTTTCTCAGAGACTAATCTAAATACAGTAATTCCACATCGCTTAATAGAACAGAAATAATTACTAAGCGCTGGTCAAAATCTTGTAGCACCTCCATTAGGTTCAATAACAGCCTGACGTCTCGTCCGGCATATACCGGACGAGGTTTTCCAGAAAATCAGGACTAATAGAGTCCCAAGCCTCCAGAATGATCGCTCCCGTCCATGTTCCAGATCTGGATAGTGGACTTCGATGTAGTCTTTCAACTGGCTCCATACAGCCTCTATGGGATTGAGGTCTGGAGAGAATCCTGGCCAAACGATAGGCTTAATATTCCTGCCTATTAACACTTCTCTGGTGAAAGCCGCTTTATGTGGTGGGGCATTGTCGTGCACGAACTGCAAGGAAGGATTGGCCTCAATGCAGTCAGTAACAAGAGGAACTACATGTTCACAGTACTTTTGTGCCGTTATTGATGTCCATTTTTTTCCCAGAAGAGGCTAGGGCCTTATTGCCGCCCTGAAAAGGATCCCCAGAACATCCAAGCGGTTCTTTTCTTTGTCTTGTCGACAAGGCATGTTTCCTCTAGCCCATCGCAAGGCTTTGTGAATTTGTCAGTCATTTAGAGACATTAAAATCAAAGAAGAAGTAATCTACCTTCCTTGTTACAAAGACATCTCGGTGCCTACCATCGGTTACCCACGTCTCAGCACTCCAAAGTATATTCCTCCAGTCTTCATAGCCCCAATCGAGGCGAGATGTGACCCATTCAAGCCGTTTTTTCATGCTTTGCTCACTCGGAGGGGGCTTAGCCCGAGACAGAAGCCGAGAATAGCCTCTTCCCCTAAGCGCGCTTTTTATGGGGTAGGTACCAGCTCCCCAATGCGCAAACTTAACGGCGAGGTCGGTATGTAACATCTGCCGAGCTTCTTTAGTCGAGCGTACATAAGCCTCAAATTCATCGCTACGACTTTGAGAGATTTTTCGAGGTCTGCCTGAAGACTTCTTGGGACTGTAAGTGCCGTTGGCAATTATATTTGTGACTTGTCGATAGCTTAAATTTAGAAATTCGGCGATAAATTTACGGTCGTGACCGACTTGAAATAATTTCTGTATCTGATACTAATTTTGTGAGGTCTAGTAGTTCTTAATTTGGAAATGAATTACTTGAAGACATTGATTTGAATTCGTTCTTGGTGCAGAGTGGCGGCGACTAGCTGATGCTGCTGGGGAATTCATAATCTGGACAACATTAGTTAATAATTATTTACTTGAACGTAATACTAATTACCTTAATTGGACAAGCCAGGCAAAATCTGGAAAGCGAATGAAAACTCGTGGCTTGACAATAATGCAGTTTGGTGCAGAGCAGCGTGTGTGTGACTGTGTGACCGAGCGAGCCTCTGTATAGGCGATTAATTGTTCCATAATTTAGTCAATAGAACGACAGGGGGCTAACCTCTGTCACATCCCTGCTCCTTCGCAAGGTACGCACGGACTCGTGCATTCGGCACCTTTTTTTTTAATCATTCTTGTGTATGCAGCCTTATGGCTATGACACGAATGACCCTGGTGCGATACGTAGAGCGAAGTCTCAACATGACATGAGGGGCATTCACATCCAAACATCATTTGAAGACACAACTCGAAGTCAGGCGCCTTACAGCCCTGAAGCCCTCAAGCGTATAAGACTGTCGTAGGGTCGCATTTCAGCCACTCACGGCTGTCGAGTGTGCCTTTGACATCGTCACATACATGACCAGGCGAGAAATGTGGTGTGAGGGTCTTGCTGGATTCGAACCAGCTTTCTCCTGTCTCAAGTGGGGCATGTGCCTCGGCTACCCTGACTCTACTTGGGAGAATGGCCCGGACGGTGTGCAACATCACCATCTGACCCATTCGGCACCCCTGAGAGAGAGTAATCTAAAGACCTCTCCACATTTGTCCCGTCATCCCAGTGACCTTCCGTCACCTCTTCGCTCCCAATCCGTTGAACGCTCTCTACGTTAACCTCGGTTGAACTACCCTCGAGCGCCGTCCGCGTTCTCTCCTGTCTCTCCAGCGATCTGTGTGTGTTCCCTGTTACCTCGCCTAACACACCGGCGCATCACAACCCCATATGTGCTCTATTGGGTTTAAATCAGGGGATTGGGCGGGCCAATCTAAAAAGATGATATTCTTTGACCCTTAGAATGCTTTGCTTGCCCGCGCGGTGTGTTTAGGATTATTATCTTGTTGAAAGATAAGCTGGTCAACGGGGGGCATATCTTCCAAGAGGCACGTTGCCTCCATATTACGAGTTAAATTTTCGTCCAGGATGCTGATTTACTATTGTGCATTCATTATTTCAATCACCTGAATCATTGTGCTTGGTCTCGGCCAAGATGTAAATCCTCACATTGTAAAGCTTTCTCCCTCAAATATGCCAGTTGAAATTGTACTGTTTCCCTGAGGCCTTTTGCCGGTTATACTGCTTCCTATTACTGGAGATACGGTTGATCTTGGTTTCTACAGCCTGAAAACCCCTCTTCCAAGCCTCATTTTTCCAATCCTTGTGCTTGAATGCGAATTCTTATCTAGCTTTGCGGGGACAGGTGGACAAGGCTTTCTTCTTGGCTTTTTTTCGTCCCTTCAAACCCAATTTTTGCAGACCGAATTGCTTAGGTGATTGAAATGATGAATTTACAATAGCGACTCAGCATCCTGGACGAAAATTTATCTCGTAGTCTGGAGGCAACGTGTGCCTCTTGGAAGATATGCCCCTCGTTGACCATCTTATCTTTTAACAAGATGCGAATCCTAAACACATCGCGCGGGCAACCAAAGCATTTTTAAGGTCAAAAACACCGTAAAGGGTTTCAAGTAGAAAAAACAGCCCCCACAAAACAGACTTTTATCTCATATGATTGGCTGAGTATACAAGCGATCTTGAAATCAGCCAATCAGTTGGGACAAAAGTCTATGTTTTTGAGATGTGTTTTTTCTAATTGAAACCCCTTCCTTATTGTTCGACTGAACTTCTTTCTCTTTTTTTTTTTTTTTTTTTAAATCTTTCTTGTGTATGCAGCCTTCAGGCTATGACACGAATGACCCTGATGCGGTACATGGAGCGATGTTTCAACATGACATAAGGGGCACTCACACCGAACATCATTTGAAGACATAACTCGAAGTCAGGTGCCTTGCAGCCCTTTCTACCCTCAACCGTATATGTCTGCCGTTGGAACGCATTTCAGCCACCCACGGCTGTCCTGTGTGCCTTTGACATCGTCACATACATGACAAGGCGAGAAATGTGGTGTGGGGGTCTTGCTGGATTCGACCCAGCTTTCTCCTGTCTCAAGTGGGGCATGTGCCTTGGCTACCCAGACTCTACTTGGGAGAATGGCCCGGACGGTGTACCACACCACCATCCGACCCGAACTTCTTCCTCGTGGGTCATAGATTCGCGCATGTTTTGGTTACAGTTCTGTCTGCAATTTCTCTATCCACTTTCCATGTAAAAATAACACGATTTCAATCCGTATGAAAACTTACACAATGATTTATTTGTACTAAAGGTCAAACTTCATGGTAGAATTGACTTTACAGGGGCTAGATGTTGGCAGCAAAGTCAGTTTAACATCGCAACCGTTAACCACTACACCAATCTTTAATATGTTAGGAAATTTTTGAATCGCTGGAAAAGCCCTTGTTACGCGATTCACATTAGATAATCCTGCAAGATGGTGAGATATGTATGATAATTGTTGATAACTGGATGAAACAATTTGTGACGAATATTTTGCCCATACTTGCGTCCTCTTGTAGCGAACGGAAAGACGTTACAAATTATGAAAGGTAGCCTTGTTGGCGAAAAATAATGTCGTCACAATTTACGTCCAAATTGAGTATAGCGTGACTGCACGTATCGATGACAATTCCAAATATCCGCTCCCTTTTCTTTTATTAAGTCGGTGTCCTTTTCAAGTCGGTGTCGCGCACTAATAGCCAAGCGATAAGTAGCAAATACTGCGACAGAAGTTTTAGAGCGCACGGATAAGAGGGTTCCGGGTCGCATATCAAAAACTGGGACAGCTAGTGCAAGGTCCAGCCCGATGATCTAACCTCGTATGGTAAATCAATATTGCTACTTTCAATTATTCTACAGGGAAAACATCCCTGCTAGTAGAGTGGGGTCTTGCTCCACTATTTACCCTGATAGTGAGTGCACAGGCAACAATCAACAAAACCTTTTCACCTGATCTACTGCATTGCACTCATGCAAGGGTTGGTTTTGCGATGGAGAGCCCATACCCGTTGGAGTCCTACGGGGGTTGTTCAACTGATTCTTGTCATACTGATTGCTCACTCATGTATCATCCCAAGCTACCTCTTGCAAAACTGGCTCCAAGTAATGCTCAGACAGCAAAGTAAATCTTTGCATGAAAGGGTAACAATGTGGAGATTTTGCTATCGTAGACTAAGGTAGATCGATCCGCTTGCAATATAAACTAGCAGGGGGCAGCGGTATCGACTTTTGCACCAGGAGCCCCAAATATTGTATGGGAATTGATGAAATATATGATATATGTCAGTGAAATATGGTTCACTGATTTAAGCGGAGCGATGGGGCTGTTAGGCTTTAAAATCACGGTGGAGAATATGGACAAGTTGAGACGTTTGAGTAACAAGATAAATCTATTTGTTGTCAAAGGTGGTACATCTCAGTGTTATTTATATCCTGAGTTCCCACGCTTTGACCTTGCTAAGCAGGTACGTCTCAGCGTGATTTATGTCCTGAGTTCCCTAGCCTAGGTCTTAGTCAAATACTACTATCTAATTACAAGAGGTTATCTATTTGTTGATCGCTGGTCTAGATCCGGATAACTAAATCATGTCTTATCTGTGATAGTTGGCTTTAGTATTGTCATGACGATCCTCTCAAGGATCGTCATAGGTAGGACTGTATGCCAGCCACTGAATACGACATAGCCAATATTAACTACAATTGCTGTTACTCACGGACACAAATCAACACCCCTTCTCACTTTGGACCGAATATCATGGTGCACAAGTGGATATGTGTCAGAATATAATTATGTAAAATTACCGGTACATGAAATATGAAATCTGAATAAAATAAATGTTTCCTGGATCAACATGATGACGGTATCGATTAATCATCTCTCGTTGCTTTAGACTTAAAGCGGCTAGACCCTTTGATCAAGTAACTGTGTGGAATGGTGACTTAATGTAATGTGGCTGAGTCGATGACCATTCCATCCACCCTATTTGTCCCTCAATAGCAGGCAGAAGCAGAAGCAAAGGCACAAATCTGAACTTTTAGTGATTATGGAAATAGAACTGTGTCTACCTTGTGTTCATGACGTCTTTTGAAATTCGAAGCACTCATTTAACTGGAACGTAATCCAATCTCTGTCAATAAAGAACTCTATTTGTGCTGGACTATGTCATGCCTTCTGGAAGACTTTTGAATTCTCAGAATGTCGTAACCAATAACTTGATTACGGAGGACCGAAATGTAGCCTTACATGCGCCTTCGCTTCCTACCAATCAAGAAGAATCTACTGTTGAGTTTGAGACTGAGATCGAGGCGATAGAGGAAGGTGAAGGTGAGCCTGGATCTGGGGGATGCCTTTTTGGCTTCGCCCGCAGGAGATAAGCAGCTGATTGATTCTCTAGACGTGGAAACAGAGAACACGATGGACCCCTATGCCGAAACACACCAAGAAAGAATCGCCAACACACATAGTGAGCTTCCAAGAGCTCTATCAATTTATCAAGAAATAATAGCTTACAATTTGACACTCAGGAAGTATGCAGATGCGCCTAATGCGACTGATTCAAGGTGGACGTACAGTCAGTATCTTCCATGATGATGAAGATCTAAGTCAATCATGGATGAGACGGCTGTCCGCTAATCCAGTCCGACGTCCAGAGTTCCCTCGAGTTCCAAGTGAAGCAGGTATTGGCTTGATGGGCTCCGGGAGGTTTGGATTGAATGAAGCAGATATCGTAACTTCGTCTCAAAAGAGAAGCGTTTGGAAGCAGAATCTTCCCTTGAGAATACTTGATAGAGAACTTGCAATCGAAAGTCCGGCTCGACAAAAACTGAACCAAAGGCTCATGGCACAGGTGAGTGCAAGAGAAGACTATATGAGAAAAACATCTAATAATCAAGGGGATGATACCCTCTTCAAATGCCGATACAATCATCCTCTACGACGATCCCGTCTACTCGGGTCAATTTTCTGATGATGGCAATTTTTTTTTCTCCACCAATAAAGACTTCAAGGTTAGAATGTATGATACCTCTAACCCACTCGATTGGAGATACTACAAGACTGTCTCCTATCCCTATGGAAGATGGACACTCACAGATGCTTCATTGAGCCCGGACAATAAGTATTTGGCATACACGTCTATTCGCAGTAATGTTTGCCTAGCTTCAACTGATCCCGACGATACAGGGGATCCCTATTCTTTAGATCTCGCGGGTGGACCAAGTGGACCTTCAGCAAGATTTGGTGCTTCTTTTGGGATCTGGTCTATTCGTTTCTCGGGCGATGGACGAAAATTGGTTGCGGGTGCCACTGGTGGCTTAATTATCGTATACGATATTGAGTCCCGAACACCAATCCATAAAATAGAAGGCCACGAAGACGATGTTAACTCTGTTTGTTTTGCGGATCCGTCGTCTCCCCATACACTATATTCCGGTTCCGATGACTCTGTATTGAAAGTCTGGGATACTCGTTCATTGGGAGACAGTCGTGCTGCTGGGGTACTTGTTGGCCACATTGAAGGGATTACTTATATGGACAGTAAAGGTGACGGTCGTAAGTCCGCACGCGCTTCAGAGAACGGATCCTACTAACTTTGTCAGGGTATATTCTGAGCAATAGCAAGGATCAGAGTGTAAAGCTTTGGGATGTCCGTATGGTCATGTCATCTCAGCAATTTTATCGTATAAGACACACTAGAAGGGTCAACCAGGGCAATTTCGATTATCGATTCGAAAGGTATAACGAAGATTACTGGTACAAAGATCCACATGACAATTCTCTTGTCACATTTCGGGGGCATCGAGTATTAAAAACCTTAATTAGATGTCACTTTTCGCCCCCAGGAAGTACAAATTCTCGATACGTTTACTCGGGTAGTGAAGACGGTAAGGTGTATATCTGGAACTTGGATGCAACTCTTGCTGGTGTTATCGATGTATACAAAGCGACTTTGAACTCATGGCCATCCAATAGCAGGGGTGGCTGGGATGACCCGTTTGATGATCAATCCATGGTTAACCCTTGGAGTACTTGTGTAAGAGATGCGTCATGGCATCCAAATGCCCCAGTAATTGTTGCTTCAGCATGGAACGGGTATGGAGCTCGCACTGGCACATGCACAGTTCATGTTTGGAACGAGGACGCTGAGGGTGATGAAGCGGTGCCACAAAGACAAATAGTAGATCCGAGACTCGAAAGTAATTCCACATGAACTCTTATTAAGCTCAGACCCTTGACTTAGGTCAGTATGGCCACCGTGACCGTCGAGAACCAGAAGTTTGGTTCTATGGAGCAAGTAGCAGGAATAAAAAGTCTTCAACCATTCATTACCAATAGCCTATGATGTCCATTCATATTCAGAATTGGCGTAGAACCGACTCACTTGGAAACCAAGTAGTTTGAAGGTTCTTTCCCTTGAAAATGACGAGGCGTCTCAATTTTCGTCTATCGGCCGATACAGCCTCGATTATTGACACCCATTCTCGGGTTTCAGGACTTTTTACATATGCTTTTTTCTTACTAGAGCTAGCAACGACTTTGGAATTATTACAAACCTCCAACGCGATTCCGGACTCGTCCATATTCCAGATATCAGAGTACTTCATGTTCAAGTCTTTACAAGTTTGGTTGAATTTATCTAGAAAGGCTTTTATGTCTTCAGGCTTGGCTGCATTAGACCTGCAAGCCTCTAGCTTTCTTCCAATCACAGAATGAGCCCTTGCATTGCGGCGAAGGAAGCTGGAGATCCTCTCTTTGCCGAGTGGCTCATGGTCCCCATTCGCCCCAAGGATTTCATAAACCATGTCACGTGATTTAGAACAGCTGGGCGGACGTCCTCGAGCATCCCCCTTAAGAATCCATTCAGTAAGAAATTCCTCCTGATCAACACTTAACCTCTGGCTATTTTGTTGTGCTATCGCCTGGCTCCTCGATCCATCCAAACGCGACCTAAAAGTGCTTCGAGGGATATTGTATGCCTTAGTAGCAGCTTTGAGGGTAGTAAAAGTACCATCATTAAATACTCGGATAGCTAACTGAATATCGAATTCAGAGGTTTTTATTTTGGAGAAGTTTGTGAGGAGAAAATTGTGAGGAGACAATTGCGAAATAAGATGTATCTACGAAGTTTGAAGAGGTGGCGAAAGATAGGGAGGGGTCTGAGCTTAGAGTGGATGAATATCTGATGATGAATTTTAGAATGAAGTGGCACGAGGTGTTGTTTCGTGACGAGGCACGACAGATCAAATACTATAAAAAATTGATAGGACGATGAGATTGATAGATTTTGACACAATTAACACTCTGATACGTGGTATATTAAATCGTACCACGTTGTTACCAGTAGTGTTGTACTATTACACGTGTACCTAATAATTATGTAGAACAGAGTGAGTGAGTGTATTATCTTAGGCTGGTGGAACAAGACGAAAGCGCTAGGAGCTTAGAACTCGAACTTCACTGGGTCGGAGCTCGGAACCATATTTATGTTTAGCAAATGGGATGGCAGATTTCATAAAGTAATTCGTGATACGTTGGGCTACTCAGATGGGGGAGTTTCATGTTTATGACGCTCCTAACTTGCACACGTACATGTAGTTGTTTGGTGCCTGTTCAAACACTTGACGGCTCATCAATGTTTACTATCATTGTTATTATTATTATTATTATTATTATTATTATTGTTATGACTATGACTAGAATTGATCACGATGTTGGGAGAGAATAATTATCATGCGATGATGATGATGATGACGAGGAAGAAGATGATTGTCTCCATCTCGTAAACTGGAAACATTTTAACTCCTTAAATGCATGGACCTCCTCTTCTGGTCTCTTAATTATTGTTCATAATTATTCCCTCTGATGTGGAGAGGAAAAGTGAGTGAGTGAGTGAGTGAGTGAGGAGAGGGCGAAAGAGTGAGTGATTCATCGACATTATTGGTCGTCTCAAGATCTTGATTCAGGTTTGTTTCCCCTTCGTTTGTTCTTGCCTAAAACGTTTTCCCTCTCATCTCACCCATTTTCCCTTTCCATGTGATAATTTACTACTTTGGTACTAATTTCTACGAACCTTTTGATACAGTCCAACCATTTGACTTTATCACTCATCATCCCTCTGAATAGTGTTGCGTGAGTTGCTTCAAAGTTCTCTCTCGTTGTTCCAACTTCTTCTGGTCCCTTGAAGGTGCTCAGATCTTTAAAATCCACATCCGGTCCCGGGCAAGAAACTCGGATGACACAGAAACAGGAAGAAATCCAATCCTTTCCCATCAAGTTATAACAAATAACAAGGACCCGAATCGCCACAGGAACTATCTTCTGGCTTTTCCACACGCACTTTTGAACGAGAACGAGGCGGTCGGCTGTGATACAGTCACACAAAACTTACTTCAGCTGTCTCACCCTGAACTTCTTCAATTAATCGAGTTATCGAACTGCAATCTGAAATCTGGCTGGATCAATCTCTTTTCTTCTTTCCTTCTTTCGACTGCGATAACTTTCATCCAATTTGGTGAGTTCATTCAATTTTTTTAAGATCCACAGTCGATGATATCTTTTAATCTGACCTTCCTACATAAAGCTGGTCGTCTAACCTTATTGCAGTGAGAGATTTCATCCAAAAAGAACGTTCCACCAACTCGAACAAGCTTCAATCCATCAAAAGAAGCTTCTAATCATTTTGAAAAATGGCTGCTAATGGCACACAATCACTGAAGGTAATATCTTCCCAACGCCTATCTCGAATCATACTGATTTTTCCAAAGTGTGTTGTTACTGGTGATGGAGCTGTAGGAAAAGTAAAATATCCTTTAGAACTCGCACTGCCCAATACTCTGCTCACTATTACGCTAGACATGTCTTTTAATATCCTACACCACCAATGCCTTTCCTGGCGAGTACATCCCAACTGTGTATGTGACTAAGTACAAATTCTGCAGTTTGGAAAATGCTGATGCGTATAGCTTCGATAATTACTCGGCCAGTGTTATGGTAGATGGAAAGCCAATAAGCTTAGGCTTATGGGATACAGCAGGTCAGGAAGATTATGATCGATTACGGCCTCTATCGTATCCTCAGACTGACGTCTTTCTGATCTGCTTTTCGATCGTATCGCCGCCGTCTTTTGACAACGTTCGGGCTAAGGTTAGTTATTCAAGGCCTCAAACCAGGATCTTTTCTTAACTCCATCGTTAGTGGTTCCCCGAAATCGATCACCATGCGCCTTCTGTACCAATCATCTTGGTTGGTACAAAGCTCGACTTAAGAGAGGATAAAGCCACTCTTGAGAGCCTGAAGCAGAAGCGTATGGACCCAGTGTCATACGATCAGGCATTAGTTGCGGCCAAAGAGATTCGAGCCCATAAGTACTTAGAATGCTCGGCTCTCACGCAACGAAACCTGAAAAGCGTGTTTGACGAGGCTATTAGGTATGTAGTGATCATTTGATCTCTAAATATAAAAGTCTATGTACATAATACTGATAACGTCTCACAGGGCCGTCCTCACCCCAAAGCCCCCAGTGATGAAGAAAAAAGCCAACAAATGTACTATTTTGTAGTGGCGAAATTACAGGGCTGGGGATATAATTAATAATTAGGGTGTAAGATAAAGGCTACCCTTAGACCTGGTCAGTATTTAAAAATTGGCATACGTCGATATTTGCGGCTGAATGTTATAGCAAATTTTCTACTTGGCAGATAGAATTTGTTCCGGGGTGTTTAGGAAAATACCCGAGCCAATTCCTGCCTGAGGAAGATTCTCGGAAAAAGTCGGAAACATATACTGATGGGCATGATGGGAATGTTACGGCACAAATGAGATAGCCGTTACATTTCGCCCTAGACTCGGATACAGGAAGTCAAGGTAGAATTTGTTGACGTAGGAGCTGTCGGAGTTATAATGATGAAAGGTCGGTTTTTTGGGAATTGAATTAATGTTTTTCTTATAGAAAAAAAGTTATATTTCAGCTAGGCTAGACGGAAACTAAATTTTGTCGTGAAGGATGAATGGCATTCTTCTCTGTCTTAGCAGTGTTGACTTCTCTTCTATTTCCATCTGATTTCGATTTCGCTTTTTCTTTTGCCTCTTCTTGTGCACGACGTTGACGTTGCTCGTCTAGTCTCTCGTTTTTCGTCTTGATCTTGGCTTGCCTTCCATCTTTGTTACCGCCACCACCCACACTTTATGTTGAAGTTAGCATGAGGCCTTACTATTTTATGAGTATTGGAAAATGAGGCAAGAGATTTTGTTTGGGCTTGAAAGGGGCAACGTACGTGAGTTCAACATTGATCTTTCTAGGCTCGCTGATTCCGTCATCAAATGACGAATGATGCATCACTTTTAAAGCTGTTTTGTGAGTATCGTAGTTTTCAAATTCTACAAAGGCCATTCCTCTAGATTTTTGAGGATCATTTTTTTGGGTCAAGTTTCGTACCGATACTGGCTTGAGTTTCGCAAAGTGTTTAGTGATCGAGGCCGTTGTTGCAGTGAAGGGTAGATTTCCTACGAAGACGATGAAGCGAGCAGGTTTGCTCTGGAGCGCCTGCGCAGCGGCAGCAGCGGCAGCCTTGCGCTTCTTCTCACGATTCCGATTGTTCTTGGGCTTCGATGATTCCCCGGCACCGGTGCCCTGCGTCACAACCGACTCACCGTCGATCTGATCAACGGCACGAGCAGCATCGGCCAGCTTCGCAGCACGCGACTCGGCCTTGCGTTCCTTCTTGCGTTTTTTCGGCGGAGGCTCGACGTCGCGCGGGGTGGGATTCTTGGGGGACGGCATGCTGGTACCAGCTTTTGCCACGGGATCGCCGGGAGTTGTCGTGGTCGCTGGCTGGGCTTTCGAGCGCTGTCCTGCGACGCTGGTCTCCGTTGCCGCGTCGCGCTTGCGCTTCTTGCCTGGCACTTGGGCGGGCGGCGACGAGCGGCTCTCTTCGTCGACGGGGTCGGGCTCTAAACCACGCGGCACATCAGGAATCTGATCTTCGGTGGCGCGTCGCTTGGCCTTGCGCTCTTGCCGTGACAGATCAGTTTTTTTCGCCATCGTTGCTGCTGCTGCTGCCAGAGGCGGGTGGCGATGCGCGAGATGTTTTGTGCGGGCAGAATTGGACGGTTCGGGCGTAGCGGGATGAAGGCAGGCGGTGAGGATGTCTGTCTTACAGTGCGCCAGAATCTGCTACTCCTGTGGTCGGGGCGTTGTTGGGGATCTGTAGAGCTTGCATGCACTGGGTCCGGGCCCGGGCGTTTGCTTTAGTCTGTAATTCGTACTCGTCCTTGTCTGAATATGAATGTGGAGCGTCTTTCCATGAACCGTGAATTTTGCCTGTTTGTTGGTGTCTGCCTTTGGGGGGGTTATTTTATTTTATTTTATTTTTAAATCATTCTTGTGTATGCAGCCTGAAGCTATGACACGTATGATTACGGAAGGTGTGTTTCTCATTGAATGACTCATTTTGACGTTTTTGGAACACTCATACTCAGATTTCATTTGCAGATACCACTACGAGGATAACGTCTTGCGACATGTAACCTCTTCCGTGAATACCCACCACAGGGAAAAGCGGGAAA
>JAKRRZ010001057.1:0-13820 GCA_022627015.2 Podosphaera aphanis
AATAATCCCTGTCAGAATGTCTGAAAACCTTATCTCAGAAAAGATGCTACCTAACTAGGCTTAAAGGATCCGATTTCGCCCCACAAATTGGATCCACTGGTGAAAACTTACCCTGGGGGTAGAGTACAGTACATGGAATTCGCACGCGATCCTGAGCGCCGAATCTAAGCTACTACAGCTTAGCATGGTGTGAGTATGAAAATATCGCAAGTCTGCAATCTACGGTAGTTGTGAGTCACCTAGGGGTCGTCGTTTGACATACACCATACAAAATGATGTCCTCAAAATTAGCCAATTTTGTTCTCACGAACTTACAGCGTCCGCAAAACCCATCGGAACAATTCAAAATTTTGTAGACCAGTAAATTAATATATATCTGAAAATTCATTCTTCAAGTTTATGGGTCGCGAATGCGCCCGGTTAAATTAATCATCCCTGTACGCTCGGCATTGCTGACAGATTACAAATTTGCGAGCTAATTTTCGGGTCAAAATAAATAATTTTGGGATCCCTCCTCAGCCTAGATATCATCGGAGCCTTTGATAATGTCTCTCATCAAAGATTGATTTACAACCTACGACTGAAGGGGATCCCGAAATGGATCACACGATTTATAGCCTCGTTCCTGGAAGGAAGGACTACCTCGGTGGTCCTCAACTCATTCAAAAGCGAACAGATTCCCACATGCACGGGCATACCCCAGGGATGGTACCTCTCCCCTATCCTCTTCCTGTTTTTCGCCAGCACCCTCCTCCCCTTGCTTCAAACACCATCGTCTTCGGCGGTGGGATTCGTGGACGATACGAATATAATTACATGGTCAGAGACGACTGAAGAAAACTGCCGCCAACTCGTACAGCTATACGAAGTATGCCTACTCTAGGCCAGGAGGCATGGAGTAAAATTTGCGCCAGAAAAATATCAGTTGATGCGTTTTTCGAGAGCTAAAAAGAGACACAATCTACAGACACCCATACATATTTAGGGCCACAAAATCAAACCTCAAGAGTCAGTTCGAATTCTCGGCATTCACATGGATCCCAAATTGAACTGGAACGCCCACGTAAAAAGTATAATTCTGAGGGCAGAATCGCAGGTACGAGTAATGAGTAGGCTGACACAGTCAACGTAGGGAGCGACATTTGCGAAGGCAAAGCTACTGTACAGCACATTAGTGAGGCCGACCCTTACATTTAGGTCCCCAATATGGGCCCAAGCCGGGCCAAAAGGGCAAATCCCCAACAGGATAATATCCCCCCTTCGAAGCACTCAGCGGAGGTGCCTGAAATTAATCACAGGCGCGTACAAATCTACTAGTAACAGGATGTTAGAGCACGAAACCTCGACACTATCGGTTGAGAGATTTTTGAAGCAGAGAAGGGTCCAATACGTCAGACTATCGAGGAACCTACCGGCTCAACTGGCAATAAAAGCCGCTTGTAGAAAGATCAAGAGGTCGGACAATGAGAGCGACGACGCACAAGTCCAGATGCGTCAGGAAGAAATAGCACTGTGGCTGAGAATTTGTGAAGGAGTCAACACCCAACGCCAACAAAAAGAAGCTTGCTGGAGAGCCGCGTTCTAGGAATGGGCACACACCTGGGGGTGCCAAAGACAAAATCAGCGCGCCGGCTACCAAGCGGCGGCAGATCCTATTATATGGAGGGCAGCAAACCTATATCTTGATAAAAAGACCGGCAGACCTAAAATGAACTATAGAGGCGCCCCATCCAAAATCCACCGGAACCTGAGCAGGGCCCAAAGTAGTATCGCCACACAAATAAGAAGCGAGCATATAGGGCTCAATTCCTATTTGTTCCGTAGAAAAGTCCCTAACGTGGAAAACCCCAGCTGCCAATGTGGATATCAGTCACAAAATGTCCAGCACATGGTCATGGTATGCCCTAGGTGGGCCAAAGAACGGGGAGAGCTACTGAGAAGGCCAAATACCCTTTCATTTAAAGCTTTCATTGATAACCCATAAGACATAGCTAGAATCACGAAGTGGATCCAGATGGAAGGGTGGCTCGACCAATTTCTACTGGCGAGCGGAGTGGAGGCAATAATGAAAGAGAGGGCGAAATTGAAGGAGCAATAGACGGAATCCACATTGGTACGTACAATGTGAGTGCACTCTCCGAAGGTAAAACACAATAATACAGAACTTTACAAGGCAGATTAGGGGGGTTTCACCGAAAGGTTTCCTCCTGTGTAAATATAACTAGTTTGAGATATATACACCCGCATGGGCCACTAAAGCGCCAAATCGGGACATTGAAACTCTAATCAAATCAAATAATTTTTGGATTTACTATTAATACGCTTAGAGAATATATACTCGACGATTAACTTCAATTGAGGCTGCTGTAGCCCAAAACGATAGAAATTCTATATTTTTTGGTGCATTCTCAACTTTAGTGAGTCCTCTTTCCTAAACCCTTTTTAAGATAATTCAAATGATATTGTGATGATGAACGCGTTTGGCATAAGAATTGAAAGATTTCGTGGGTTACTGATGGGGTTGGGTCATTGGTGGGGTCAAGACTCTAATTCTATTCCGATTCGTACTTGCCGAACGGAGGAAGATAGGTATAATGTAAACTTATAGAGTACAAGTATATATAGCTCTTGCAGGTCGCAGTGTAGATGGGATAGACAAAGAAGATAAAATAAGAATAGAGACATTTCATAACCATAACACCATCTCCCTGGATAGATGAAACATATTTTTGCGAACTTTCGGAACAAGACGAGCCTAAAAGCGACAAATTGCAAAGATGGCGTCGTCTAAAGTTGTTGAAATCCTGGTTTGTGTCCCGTGCCAACTCTGAGACTTCGCAAGGTTCTGCCTGGCTAATATTTTTATCTTCGAAAATAGTCAAAGTCGTCTCGACGAGCCGCGTCAGGTTCCTAAACGCTTCATAGTTCATACCGGGTGCAGATATTTTGACCATCAAAACCAGGCGAAATTCTTAGATCCAACTAATCCTCAAATGAATGAAGTTCCTGCCCTTGGTAATGTGTATCGTATTCCACCAAAACCATGTCTTCGTTCATCTTTCTCCGGGCCGTGAGTGTCGCCTTACAACCTACCTTTTGCGATGTTGCAACAGTCTATCTCAAATTTTCTTTTGGGCAATAGGGCCTAGGCGTGCCTAAAAAAGGACACCAGAAGCATCGGATCCACCCGTGTACTGGACGTCATCCTCGTCGATTCGATATCCTGTAGTGATTAGCATTGCCCTTTCATACGAAACAATTCCAGGAGGGCAAGACGCACCGTGTCGAGAGTTTTCGGGTTTTCTTTCTGGGATCTTTTCTGCCATTCAAGTCGGTTCTTTTCACATTCTAGCCACTCGGAAAATATTTCCTCTTTCTCGATTTCAATAAACTCAAATAGTTTATCGTCCTCAACGGTAACGTTCTGAAGTATTCTTCTCTGGTTAAGTAGGACATTTCTTCCCCCATTTCGATCTATATCTTGGGTTAGCGACCAATTACAGGCTCTTCAGTGTAGTGTGAACATACAACAATTAGCAAATTACGCTTGGGAACAGATCTAGGTATGATCCCGATGAATTTGCGTTAAAAAACTGTTCAAGGAATGTTAACTGCGCATTCTTGTATTGTTTCCAGACCGGTTTAGATTATTCACATGCCCTCGCAGCGCGGAGGAACGTTATTTGGGCATCTTCAGCGCGGCGCGGGCATGTTAGTAATCAAAACCGGTCTGGAAACAATACAAGGATGCGCAATTAACGTTCCTCGTCACGAATCCGTCTGGAAGAAAAGTTATGATTGGTAGAAACTGACTAAGCGACGTGGACTTCGTTTTGCAGGCTTTTTAAGCAACGAGTATTGTTGCACTTCACAGCCACAACGGCCTCGACTCTTCGCGGCATCGATTCTGTAAGCGTCTGGCAGGTGCTAGCTGGTATTTTGTCTCATTCTTTATTGATCCGTTCCCATAGTTCCCCTACTCCCATGGGGTGATCCGCATACCTCCCTAGTCTCCTTTTCAATTCACCACATAGGTGCTCAATTGGATTTAAATTAGGGGATTGGGCGGGCTAATCGAAGCAGGTTATAGATATTCTTTGACCTTAAAAATACTTTGGTTGCCCGTACGGTGTGTTTAGGATCGTTCTCTTGTTGAAAGATAAGCTGGTCTACGGGGGCATGTATCCCAAAAGACACGTTGCCTCCATACTACGCGTCAAATTTTAATCTAGGATACTTACACGTGTATATTGGTTTGTATCTATCCTTCCCATCACCTGAGCCATGGCACCGGGCCCAGACTAGGCCATACAGGTCCAGATCATCACATTTTCTCCCAACTTAGCAGTCTGATCTGTATCTCGTTATTGTAGGCTTTGATGATCTCTTTGCCAGGTGTAGTTGATGCCATCATTGGAAATCCGATTAAACTTTGTTTCGAACCAAATCACTTTCTTCCAATTTTTGTTAGTCCACTCATAGTTCTTTTGGGCGAAACATAATCGAGCTCTTCTATGATGCGCCATCAAGGCCGGTTTCTTGGGTTTCTTTCGCGCTTTGAATCCCGACCCTCGTAGCACATTTCTCACAGTTTGCGGAGTGACACTAACTCCTATTAATTCCTTTAGAGCTATAGCCACTTGTTTGAGTATCTTGGTGGTCCCTTGTGTTATTTCGTGCACCGTTCGTCGTGTATCCCGAGGAGTTAATTTTGTCCCTCCCGTTCTCCTGGTAGTCTTTCTTTCTTTCTTCGGGGAGGGTCTTGAGAATCTTAGCAACTAAGCGTTAAGAGCATTGAAGCTCCCTCCCGAGAGATCTGCAGGTGTTTCCTTCTCCAAGGAGTTGAAAGATTCGATCTCGGGCTATTTGACTTAATCTAGGCATTTTGCTGGAAAAAAACCGCTCGAATACAATCAAACTTAGGCCAAAGCTCTCAAATCTGTTGCAGTAGGCACTCGCAAGATCTTATTCGAGATTAGATCAAAAAATTTGGTGGAGGCAAAGGTTTATGAGGCTGTAAAACGTGGTGATACTAGATACTAAAATAGCCTGCAAAACGAAGTCCACGTCGCTTAGGGACTTTCTCCCGACCATAACCTTTCTTTCAGACGGATTCGTGAGCCGTAAACTTGAAGAATCAATCTTCAGATACATATTAATTTACTGGTCTACAAAATTTTGAATTGTTCCGATGGGTTTTGCGGACGCTGTAAGTTCGTAAGAACAAAACTGGCCATTTCTGAAGACATCATTTTGTATTGTGTATCTGTCCCACACACCACACACACACACACACACCTCATATACTTCAGCCGTCCGATGTTGCAATTTTCGATCCAATGAAAAAGCGGCTGACCGCAAATCTCTCCTACCTTAACCAGGCACAACTCGCACGAGTTCAGAAGTTTGATTGGTTAGAGGCATATATTAAAGTTCGTAAAGAGGTGATTGATCAGTCTCGTATTAAATCAGCATGGCGCGGAGCGGGTCTGATTCCATTCCATTCAACCGAATGAGAGTACTTCGTCTGATTGATGGAACCCCGTCACCCGAGCCAAAGAGGCCAAAACACCAACGAACTGGGCCATTTTCGATCAAGTTTTTTGTCAATAGTTCCCTCCCAATGTGGCGACCTTACGGACAGCTAATAAACTGTCAAATTCAACAATTGCGACTCGTGCGATACCCCTGTCCGTCAATACGTCCATAAATTAACAGCTAGGTCCGAACAACTTCATGCACGTAGTATCATGCACCAACATGATGCGAATAACCTGCGATCAATCATAAAGCAATGGAAAACATGCTCGAAGGGGAAATGATCTATTTTGCGAGGAAAATTTCACATTTCTCCCAAGAATTGTGTGATGGCGTTGTTCAGGTCGAAAAGGCCACTAAAAAACCGAAGACAAAGAAGAAAGGGAAAAAGAAGGTCAAAAACACGTCGGAGGAGGTGGAAGACACAAAGAAAGTTCAAGAAGGCGAAGATGAGTTTGAAAGTGAAATAGAAGAGTATATCAGAGTTGATGTAGATTAAATTGTAGTTTTTTTCTGAATTGCCCAAAAATCAGGGACATTACGCCATGACTTACGTTATTCTCGCAACACTTATCTTGAAATTAAGAGCAGTTGAGGCTGAGATAGTGACCACTCATCACTCACACTCAGAGAGTGGTGGAATAGGATTTCTTGATTATTTTCTATAATTATATTAGGATATAAGGTCTATGCTAAAGATAGAAAGCTACGTACAAAGGATGCTCCGGGTGGTCACAGTCCAATATACATCAGCAGCAAGAAAGCTTTAGAGCTCAGACTCGGTGTAAGAGCTTGGTCATAAAATCCTCAAATTTTCCCAGATGAGGGAGACGCCATGATTGAGAAGCTAATCTAATTGCAGTGCGAGTAATTGCTGAAAAATAAACTTCTCTGAATCATTGAGACAAGAAATAAGATAACAAGACGTGAATATTTGCTCTACCATGCCTCGTGACAACATCTAATAACTTTCTTGCACAAAGTGATCAAAGAGGGATACCCTTCTCAATCTCCTAGACTAATCTCATCAATCCTTAAGTTTTGTTTGCTTAGTCTCTGTATTATCACTTGCAATATTTTCTCAGTGAAAGATTCAAACATTCACCTTAGAGGAATAGAATCAACGTATAGTAGAGTATGTCTCCAAACATAATATCTCTTAATTTAATGATTTTCCTTGCACCAACTAAGTATTCAAAAAATTCGAATCATCCGTATGCAGGGATGAAAACTTCATTTGACCTCTTTCTAAAACTCCCACACACGATATCAACGTGCGGCATCAGTAAAATTTTTCTCGTTTGCCAGAAGATGAGCTTTGCAATGGGTGCGTCAAAATGACGAAGGTATAAAATAGAAAGTCCTGCAAATAACAATGCTTTGGTAATCATTTTTGTTTGCATGCATTTGGATCCTTGGTTCAAACAGTCGACTGTGTTGTGCCAATATTTGGTATAAATGCAAAGGAAGACTGGGGAAAGAGAGTCTATTTCAGTTTTTTCTGAACGAAATTGGTAAGTAATGGTTGAATATTCTACAGAATATTAGTCCTATCGCAAAGACTATACCCAATCGCCTAGGAGTATAAGAGAAATGATGAAAGAATGAATCTTCTAGGTTTTCTCACGATGGTTTTCCCTAGAACAAAAACTTTGGGAGATAATAGGTTGGATTCGACATATTCGGCCTTACATAATTTGCAAATCGGAACTGTTGAGGAATAGATAAATTTTTGATGTAAATTTTTCACATTATCGCGCCTCTTTAGAGCGTGTGCCCGACTTGATCACACTTGAAGTTGCTATGTCAACTTGCTAAACTTTTATAGGGCGAGCCACTAGAAGAAGTTTACAAGTGGAAGAATCTAAAATCCGGGCAAAAAAGTAAGCTCCGTCCTACTTTTTTCCCTACTTTATCTTTGTTTCGTCCCTTTGCCCCTTACTTCGCTTTTCATTTGACGGCAGTTCCGTAAAAGTGTGAGGGTTCATCTGGTACGGAGTATCATTTTTGCTGATATCTCTGCTTTCTGTAGTAGGATCATAGACCTCTAAGGGAGTAGTTATTTTGATGGGTCAGGGTGCATAAATTCTATATTTTGTTGATAATCATTTTCATAATCATTTTCGGTTTTTGTTAGGTGACGGGCAATCTCCTCTGCGTCAGAGGCAGATATAGTGCTATCGCGTGTCGTGCGACGACGCTCACGAGAATAATTATCAGAATTTGTGCCAATCAAAACATCCAGGTCTATGTCAGAGTTGAATTGAACGGAGGGAAGTAACACAGGATTCGAGTTTTGAGAGCAACAAAGAGAATTCGAGTAGTCGGAAAACGGTCTTTTTTTATCATTATGATACATTGGCGCCATCGGTGGACGAAAGTGAGCCATAACCGGCGTTGATGGGATGCTATTACTTCTTTGATTGAGGATCGAGCCAGCGAGGAGTAGAGCATTTAAGTTTTCTTTATTTTTGCGAGAAGTATCTTGGCATTGGGGGGAATGACTTTCTTTAAGACTGTGATTACAGCCAGGGGTTCGGCAAAATTTATCAAGGGTGATTGATCTAGTATCGGGCATAGAAATATAATGAAGGGGGCCACCTGGACTCCGCATCTCGTTAATATGCTGACGGTTCTGGCGAATACGTCCTTTAAGTAGAGTGATTTCTTCCCGAGCACTGGCTAACCTTATTGCCTGTATTTTGATGATTTTTTTTGTCTTATTGAGACGATGGTGCGTAATGACGTTATCGTTTTCTGTAAACCTGCAGTACTCTCTCAATTTTTCGATGTATTTAGCCCGAGCAGAGTTATGAGAGTTCTGCCGTAGAACTTCCGTCTCCTGACGAAGCATAAAATTTTCAACTTGTAAGCGATTCAAAGCTTCCTGGGATTCAATGGTGAGAAGATTAAATTGTAGCTTGTGATGAGCCGCATTCTTACGAGCCTCAATTGCCGCAGTTTCCAATTTTTTATTTTCGTTGTATGTTTTGTTCAAAATTTCTTTAAGTTCCTCGATGGAGGCTGATTTTAATTGTTCAAATGTTGGTTTAGATATCATGATTTGTGATGTTTACCTGATATCAGCAACTATCATAGCTGGTACGATAGGTTGTCGATACGATGGCAGTAACGGTGAGAGAGCAGTAGGATGAGAAGAAGTAGATAGTGCTCATCTAAAAGTTTGGGCGCAATGGGCCTGGACTTTGTCAGTTGAGGGTTCACAAATTTGTTGCTATTTCTCACCAATTTTGCCACTGTCGGCCTGGTTGTGCTGCCTGAAGTGAAATGATTACAGCCGGGCCATTTGTTTGACCAGCTTAAGTTTATCTGGATAGAAATGGGCGATAATCAGAATGTGTTGTCCAAAAGGTATGTGATTAAATTACATCTAGGTACATGTATCAAAAATTCAGAATAAGTTGCGATCATTGGATGCAATGATTAATTATGAATGCATATCGTCGTGTTCCCCAAAAAGGCCTCACTCAACTAGGCATACACTCAACCCATGATGAGCACCGCACCGCACCGCAACCATTAAAAGTTACACGAGAGGCTCTACCATTCTAAATTCAAATGCCTACTGAGTTGAGGGAAAAATTGAGTTCTCATAGTAGCTCCAAAATGCGCGGCAACCGGATTTGAATTGGAAATTTCAATTTCTCAGAGATGAACGCTGGCAGGTAGGTCAGATATCACCTTGTTCCGAAAGCTGGTGGGGAGGCGATTGTAATGGCCATTGCTAGGCGGGCACGCGACCAAGAGCAAATCAATTCTCAGGACTCTGATCTTAACAAACAGCGAACCACGTATCACCTAAATTTGTGCTTGAAAAAGTACCGTCTATAACAATCGCACAGGCTAAGCAGGTAGAAGGCGAACAGAGACCTTTTGATGCTTCTAGTTCTGGAGGATGTCATGGTGAAAGGACTCATACGGCGCGCGGGTTGAAGATTTGTGATAGTTACAGGCGTAGTTAATAATTCGATATAATATTATTAGATTTACACAATTATATAGAGGGGTTCTGGCCGAGTGGTTAAGGCGCTGTGTTTAGGTTCTCAATTGAAGAGTTTAAACCGCAGTGGGAAACCGCGCAGGTTCGAATCCTGCGGACCTCAACATTTTTGACCTATATCACTCACGCACCCGCGATACAAGCAGGTTTTAAAACGCTCCTTTTAGAGTGGGTCACAATCATAACCTATGTCACGTACACGAGGGACTCCCACGCGTAATCGGCGGGTATTGTCTACCCCCTTCTGATAGGAGGGGACGCAGCAAAATGCAACACTTTTCCGCATCTAACATTGCCAGGATTCATCGATTTCAACGACGCATAACTCAACGTCTCGATGGATTCATCTCAAATTTAGAATTTTCGTAGAACTCTTCATAAAATTTACGACAGCATCTTTTTTTCTGCTCTCAATATGGCGAAATCCATCAAAAAATCTTTCGTCCAATCCCCAGGCGAAACTCCAACAGGCATACAGGGGTATTTAGGGGTGCCAAGAGGGCATAATGAGGTTTTCAGCTCGGAATGAGAGGAAGAATAGAATAAATACCGCAAATTTTTGTATCATAAGTGATTCACTGTAAGTATTAAATTTGCGACAAATCCATCGTGGCGTTGTTGAGTTGTGCGTCGTTGAAATCGATGGATTCTAGCTATTTTTGGTATGGAAAAGTGTTGCATTTTGCTGCGCCCCTCTCCTAACAGGAGGGGGGTAGATGGTACCCGCCGATTAGCTCACAAGAATTCACTCCGACCTGCGGTAAACTTCAAGGCTATACGTGTATGAGTAATTAGTAAATACTTGGGGGTTCTATATCAACGTCATCCATTAGACGCACAAAAGGTGTAGGCGCAAGCACATCAGCGAGGCTTCTGTCTATCAGCGAATTCAGCGTATTTCCACTTTCAGCCCAAAATTTTTCCTTGCCTGATCCTCATCGCTCATATGCACACCCCTCGTCTCTAAGGAATCCGTTCATATAAGCCATGAAGGTTTAATTCGGAAAATTCTAGGCGGAAGTGGAAATACGCCAAGCCCGCTTGATGGCATACCTCGCTGGTATGCTTGCGCCCGCGCTATATGTCCAAGGGGCCGTTGATACCGAGCCCCCCGAGTAGCATCTACGGACCAAGGCGGCTGATTTTTCGATGTAGCTTACTTGACGGTGATTTGGTCCGACATTAGATTTGATTTATCGTCAGTTAGCGTGGTCGCTGTATATTTTGACTTTATGTTGGGCGCCTTCTAAATAGACTCTGAAGTGTAGTGATGCATCTACTACTGTAAGCAGTACTTGATCTGTAGTTCCGTATTTCGCCTATTCTTGCTGAAATTTACGACTCCAAAATGCCACTGATTTTTTGACGCCTTCATCTTTTTGAGAGAAGATTTCGGAGATCCCTCCTCCAGATGCATCTATCTCAAGAATAGCTGGTAGATTTGGACTCTACTGTCAAAGCATTGGTGAGGATGCGAATCGTTGTTTGATATGATTGAAATATTTTAATGCTGAGTCATTGAATTCAAATTTGAGTTATAAGGCGTCCTATGGAATATTTGACATTCCCACACCGAAGCATCTACTGAAATATTTAAAGTCGAAGAATTGTCTGATGATTTTGGTATCGGCCAGTTGATGATCTTTTTAATTCGTTTTGGGCTGATTCGAAGTCCTCCGTTTCCTATCAAGAAGCCCAAGAAGTCGACCTGTACCAAATGTGCACTTTGATAGTTTGCAAAAAAGGTTATTTTTTCTGAGTCTTTGGATTCCTTGGACTGTCTTGGGGTAATGTCGATCTTTTGTGTTTGCATAAGCTAAAAAATCGTCGACGTATGAGACAACTCCATTAGTGACATTGCGAAAATTATTGTCAATGAAGGACTGCTATGTTGGTGGGGGATTGGTAAGCAGATATGATATTAAACCTGGTGAAATAGTTAGCTCCACGTAGTTTGTCCAAAGATCGTCTCTGCTGGGGACGGGGTTGCGATCGTCCATGCACGTTTAGTGCTCGCTGACAACAAACATATTGGTAAGCCAAATTATCTCAGATCAGATGAGTTAACACAGAAAACCTCTTCGGGAAGGTTTTATTTCTAATGGTTCGGATTACAACCGTGTTTGCTGCAGATGTGAAGAAAAAAGCTCATTTGGCTCTGAAGTTGTGTGGTAGACTCCTGAACAGAGCGAAACAAAGATGAATAAGACGGGAAAAAAACCAAGATCGATTGAAAAGAGTGAATAATAAGGACTATTACACTTAGCAGTGCTGACAAGTGAGTAGATTGTTGTGAGGCTCTAAAAATTTGACTCATTGTTTCTCGCTTCGTCTATTTCTGTTTGCCTTGTTGTTATAGCTGGAAGTTCTACTCCTCGTAGCCAAATTACTTTAAAAAAAACCTATATTTAGGTATGGTAGAGCTCAGTGTAATGTTCATTACACGAGTTTTTGAAATTATTTGGTCACGGGTGGTATCCACCGTCCCTCTTGCTCTTCTCTTGATTTTTGTTCCCTGGTATTTCTCTTTTTAACTGCTAAGTGCCGTAGTGCTTGATGGATACAATCCTCATCGTGAGAAATATCTCGACGAGTGCTAGTCCCCTGTCGTCGCTCAGTCGAGCTGCGCGGTCACTTGGTTGCAAAGGCCTCATTGTCATTTCTTTTCCTGGACGGACGCACAAAAGGATCTCTTTTAACTGGATGCTGGATCTCCACGTCGGTAAGCTACTTCCTAAGATCCATAAGCCAATGCCCATCATAATCGGTCGACAAAAATCTCCTATCTTCTAACAAATACTCTCTGAGAAGATGCTCGCGTGGGAAACCTTATTGCTTCATATATTTATTCGAGCAAACCGACTGATTTCCAGTTTTACGCTGCTCTATAGCCAGCTTTAGGCGCTTAGCTATCAGACTAATTCCTTCAAGAAGGATGGTTTGGTGAAGAAATTGTAATTTAGGGAATTAAATCCAGGATTCTGGGGGTTTTAACAGAGATTTGACCTTTTTTTGGCTTTACACCCTTCTTCCTGCCGGTAGTTTGTCTCTTGTATAGCTTCACAAAGACTGACTTAGTCAGCTAGTCTAAGGGATTTATGCTGAGACTCCACTTGTGATGTTAGTGCCATAATAGAATTTCTAGAATTTCTAATGACATAACCAACGAATTGCTAGGCAAATATAAGCCAACTCTTCTGCAGATAATTAAGGAGATGTGGCTGATTAGAGAAATCATGGATCAAAACTCAACATGTATTCTGGATAAGATCTTCTAAGAGCCAGGTTTTTTCTCCTGCGACAGCAGCTCCTCTCCATGATGCGAAAGTATCTGTTGTATGGTTATGGTAATTGAGAATCTTGACCACACCTGCTTCGTTTCACATTCTTTCTCCCGCTTTAATCGAAAAAAACTTAAATGGTTTTTGAATCAGCTTAAGCTTGCTTCAAAGGGGCAACAGCAATGAATTATGTTTTTCTGATGTTTTCCTTTAGATATAGACTTATTTTGACCCCCAAAAGTACGCATATTTGCGGTAATTTTTAAACTTCTCACCATTAATCAAAACTGGGGCATATTGAGTTGTCTTCATTCGATTATTTAAGTCTGGGCGATTTCGTCAGATCTCCGATATACCACTGAAGGCTTTGTCATTCGCATCCTACTCAATAATTTCCGATGATTTGTCTATCATTTCTACTAGTACAGTCGAATTTTCAACCGTAACCTCGTTTTTTAAAAAGTCGGAGGTGTTGGTTGGTTCAAGTATGCTTTAGCAAATCTCAAAGATCACATTATGGAAGTTGCTTATTCTTACAAATACAAGGAGATTGATTTTTTTTTTTTCCATTTAGCGTCGTGCCGGCGCACGGCTACGAGTCTTAAAGTGACACGTGCCGGTTAGCTCAGCCTATAATAGCGAATCATACATGACTAAAGTATTAGTAATAGTCATCGCTTGTATATACTAGGGCACACATAGGACTTTTACCAACATACAGTAGCGTCTAAAAGTGCGCAATGAAACCACTATGTTGACTAAATTTTACTAAAACTCTGCAACAACTTCATGAAATTTAAAAATTCTAGGTTCAAATAAAATCTAAGTCATTTCTTGAATAAGTCCAATTTTTTTTTTGTAAAAATAATGATTAATTGTAAGGTTCGTGCCGGTCTTTGTACTTAATGTCTATTGCGCACTTTTTGACGTATCATTTCACCACGAGGTAGAACCTGCGTTAACAAACAACCATGCTGTAA
>JAKRRZ010001058.1:0-13816 GCA_022627015.2 Podosphaera aphanis
GAGACTCGCGTGGATGAATGGGGATCCTGAAGGGAAAAATTGCGACTCATCTTGGCTATCCCAGATATGCGAACATACTGAACGATTACAGCCGGCACCGCGTGAAGGTGAAGAGTTCGACTTTGCCGGCCCTAGTTTGTACTGGTAGCGATAGAGGGTGAAAGCTAGTTGGGAACTGGTCACGTGAATCAGAATAGTTGCTATGACAACTTGGACTTGAGTTGATAAAACTGCTCCTCTAATGTAACTAATTATTCTTCCTCATATGTTTAGAAATAGACAGTATTTCGGCCAGCTTACTTTGTTTACATTGTTTTGGTGACAGCCCATCACAAGAAACATGCCAAAATTTAATTGAGAGTATGCCGTCAAGGGTTGCAGCTGTATTGAAGGCAAAAGGTATTCACACCAAGTACTAAAATGATGCTCACAAAAGTGGCCAAAGAATCGGTGATGCCAAGACTCATATAAAATGTACAATTCTCATGTTTTTCACACTAAAAAAAGTGCTACTTGTAGAGAAATAAGCAATGATTCCCAATATATTAGAGATTTTATTTTATAAGGTCATGTTGTGAAGTTATCATCAAAAGTATCAGAATTTGTGATTTGGTTGGCCAGTTTTGTGAGTTACTATATATGCAACAACACAGGTTATCTAGTGTATAATGTATAAGAGTGATATAACAAACAAAATTGAAATTAGAGAATTGAATTCACCTGAGAAATGAGTGAGTTTTGTTATCTAATTAGGATTGTTGTATCTCTATGATAAAACTACATAATTCTTGAAGAATCTAATTTTTGTGATGTCAATTAACGTTGCTGTCGCTAAAGTTTGACTGGTGTTGAAGGAACCGACAGCGATGTGGATGCAGATCAGACCTCGATTTGGGGTATCGCGCAGAATTTCTGCATTAGTACCACTTAAGCGAGGCGCTAACCTTTAAGTATTGTCGAGGATGATTTGGAGATCCTTAAATAGGATGAACAGATCGTAGTGGACCCCCTAATACATGGATGGAGAATTTGTTCCATAAAGCGTGAGTTATGCAAAAGTTACTAAACCGCGGTATGGATTCCAAAATCTGCATACCACTTCTCATATGTTGTAAAAATGATATTATCGCGCATTAGTATCCCGCCTTAGGAAAATTTTGATGCATATGTTGGCCTGTGGATGGCGTTGAGCAACCAACGACCCAAAGCTGTGATATTCTGTTATGAACTTCAAATGAGGCTGCCGCAGCCCAAGTCGGTAGAAAAAAAGTCTTCTGATGCTTTCTTAGCTGTAGCAAGTCTTACATGTATTTCAAAATATAGCTTTTTTTAATGACTTCAATGATACTGTGTCGATGAACGCGTTCGGCATCTGAATTGAAAGGCTTCAGGGGTCATTCATGGGGTCAGGTCATGGGTGGGGTCAGTACTCTAGACCGACATCTAAACAGATATGAGAATCCTTGATTCTTTAACCTTCCGTTTCCATCAATCATGGCCTATCACCTCAAAGCATGGAGGCCACGAGCTGACCGATGTCATCCTGTTATGGACGTGGCGTGATGTCGATATAGTCACGTGATATTATCAGGGCCTGTGTAACTATGGTTACGCTGTTGTTTATCAGTCCATCGCCTGTCAAATAAAGGGTTGACTGTTACTGGGCGACCAAGTATTCTTAAAATATGGAGGCCTGCCCCGTCGCTTGTATCTACATACGTCTTAAGTATCAATCTTTCTATCGATCATTATGTCGGTTCTCATCCATTAGTTCTATAATTGAATACAGGGTAGCGCGTCATAATTATTTGCGGCCTTGACGCCCATGGAATTTTTTGAAAATTGTCTTACTCAAGAAGATAAAATAACCTTGTAATTACCAGTATTGGGTTGATGCTGCTGGTGCAGAAATAACCTTCACACGTCTTTGCATTGATGTTTGTGCGGTGCTACACGTGAATTAGCTGAGAGATTCATGATGTAAACACAAGCTAAACTAGATTTGGATGGCTAAAGACCGGGGGGGAAACATATTAATGGAAGTGCAGTACCTTTAACCTTTAACCTAGCGATACCTAGCGTTGTGTCAATCAAGGCGGATTGCCAGTTACAGTGTTAGAACAAGGCCGGATGAAATTGAAGTTTGATGACCATAATCTATGTATGTCCCATCTTCTACCATAATTGACACCAAACTACTTTTTGGGCATCGACATTTAAAATATGTCGTGGAGTGATAAATTCACAAGACACAAGATTAAAGTCTTCGCCTTCCACACGAGCAATTAGCGATATTTCGACTAGAGATCGAGGCAGTGTTTGTTGATTCGCTGCTTTGCTGCTTCGTGTAAGCTATATGTATTACATCGAGTCAAGGCAAATATACTCAGGCTACCGGGTCCTGCTTATTTTATTAAGCTTTGTCGACTGCTTGCACAGTCAGCTTAAGACATATATACACTGTTACTGGTATCACAAACTTATCAAGTCTCCAAACTTCCGTTCAATCTAAGGCAAAAATCACGATATGCCGAGAGCTGGAATACTAGTTAATATCAATCTCTGGACGGCAAGATTAATCCCGATTTTTCTTGCCGTAGGAGTTGGTTATGCGACTTATGTGTTAGTTGCTCTATTATCTGGTATGTTGTGGCCCAATACACGTTTTGTCCCATACTCATAAAGACCTAGTTAATCATCTTCTTACAAAAGATCATGCTCAGTGGTCAGCAATATCAATTCTTGTATCATATTTTATATTGTTTATACTTATGATAACATCTTTTTTTCGATTAACCTTCATCACTTACTTCGAGCCACCATATGTACCTCTAGGCCTCGGCCACCACAATGACATGCAAGATAATACTGGCATAGGGGCGTACTGTAATGATAAAGATGTCATGGATTCTCCTGGGCTCGAGTTATTCTACACAAAAGATATGTTTATTGCCGACTCTACTGGAAAGCCACGTTGGTGCTCTCCATGTGGCAATTGGAAACCTGATCGAACACATCATTGTCTAAGTTCTGGTCGCTGTATTAGAAAAATGGATCATTTCTGTCCATGGGTGGGCGGACCAGTTGGAGAAAACAATTTCAAATTTTTTATTCAGTTTACAAGTTACTCAGCTTTGTATTGCACTCATCTCTTCGTAGTTTTAACAACTTACGTTTTTGGAATTCAGAGATCAAAGGTAAGCCAACAGATTTCATATTCTCACCCACTAATTGAATGTTACTAGGGTGAAGATTTTGAGTATCATTTCATGATCGTTATAGCAATGTATGTAAAACGTAATTCTCAAGCGGGATGTACTAGTAACAATAAATAGGACTGCTTTCTTTTTACTCTTTACCGGCAGTATGGCTCTTAATAGTATACAGCTTGCTACGAGTAATCTTACCCAAGTCGAACGTCTAGGGTTGCGGAAAAAAAACCACTTTTTAGCTGTGCTTGTTCCACCTTGGCAAGACCCGAATAATATTAATTTACCTGCAGGATCTACCCACAACTATCCTCTCATCATCTATTCATCACGATCTTCTGACAAACACTTGCAATACTCTGGACAGTATAGATATCGATTAAATTCTTCAAAAAACAACTCAGATAGTAACCTTGAGAGTATTAATTTAGAAAAAATCTCGACAAGTATATTAACAAGTTCTAAGTCAGAGGAAAAATTATTGTCGAAAATAGAATCTAATGAGCCATTAAATCGGCAACGGACAGTCAAAAATTGGAAAAAAAATAAATCAGAAACCCAGAAAAAATCAGCGTTACCAAAAGAGATAGATACTAAAGACTTAAAACGTTATGAGTCTGGATTCCGAGGTGACGTGAAAGCTTTCCGTACCTTTGTAATAGTTCAAACAAACGAAGGCGAAAATCTTTGGGATCTGGGCACTCGCCTCAAGAACTGGCGAACAGTCATGGGAGAAGATATCCTTGAGTGGGCTCTACCAGTTCGGCGATCACCTTGCTGTAACCACGAGAATCCAGAGAGTCAATTTCAGTTAGGCCCTCTTGCAAACCAGATCCGCTTAAGACTCGGGTTTTTGGCACCTCCTCAGGATCATGATATCCAAGGAAAATAAACTGTGAAACAGCCGATACTAGACTATCGAATTCTCGCTAGCTACTTTCTGGGAAATTAGCTTCTATTACAACCACAACGCTTGATAACTACTCCATGTACTGAAGTAAAGATCTTAAATGTTCATCACCGAGTGGTTGTGGATAAACACTGGAGGAAGAGAGAGCTACTAGAACCCAGCAACGACACCTTGGGTACGACTAACGCCGCTGATGTAGATATAAAAGACGAAGCGAACATCCACAGCTATTTCGGCTGGCACAATATTGGTAATATTGGAACAACATCGAAAGAGTGATTGTAAAATGTATGAGCGACTAAGTATGGAAAATCTAATAGTACGCTGGGGCGCAGAAAGCAAAAGAGCAAGTTCATATGGAAATGGAAACTTAGTAGTTGTAAAGTAAAATTAATTTGACTTGACATCACGATACTAGTCATTGATCATCTTTCATGTCTCTTTGCGCGCGTGAATTGTGTCGGGGCAAGAGTTGCGTCATCCAGTGGATTTAAGGGAAGTGGTCGAAAGGATCCGTGAGGAACGCAAGCGTCGTGACCGACGCCGGGGCGCGGAGTTGAGCCATAGGACAAGCCACTTTTCCGCCGGACTTGAACGCGGATGATCGCATCTGCATCCATTAGGCATGGGGCTCGCTCTCGAGGGCTGGGCATGGCCCAGTGATGGTACTTATGACCTACGTCGTCCTTGTCAGGGTTTGCAGCGGGAGTCTGAAGGGTACTCGGAGCTAAATCACAAACACTCATCTCCTCGGGTCAGGGTTAGGGTTAGGAAAATATGGCTCAGCTGGTGCTCAAGTTCCAATAGCTCTGTTTCCTAGATGCAAAGACAGTTTTTTAATGAAGGCGGTAGTAGACGTTGTAATTAGTCGGCTTCGCCTCACCAGTTTCAATGTCCTAGACTGAAGCCAAGGTCTTGTTATATATAAAATTATAATAGATCAAATGTTTAGATTAGAAGGTTTTACAAAGTAAATAAATAGTTGTCAGAACAGCATGGGAATTACAGGATGATTTATAAGAAAGAATTTTGGGTGCCTCGCATTAGCATAGGAGAAAATTCAAAACTTCATGTGACTAGGCGACAGTATGGGAGTGAAGGTTTCCAAGAAGAGTTGATAGAGATATTTTCATCTTTTTAAACTAGCAATCATTGGACTGGTTAACTTCGCCAACGGTTTTGAATGAATGCAAAATCAGGGGTTGAACGTAAAGTTTTAAATTGGCATAAGGATATAGATTTATTATTCCTCAGATATTTTAGGTAATTCAGAGCCACCAGATCCAGTGATTCTCAGGCTTGTTAGAATTGATTGTGTGAAGCTTAACCAAAGATCTTCTTCTCAATGATTTTCTTAAGTGTGATAGCATCCGCGGCAAACTTGCTAATACCTTCTCTTAGCTTTTCAACAGCCATTCGATCCTCATTGAAATCAAAGCGGAACGACGATTCATCGTCAATATAAGACTTTTTCTCGATAGAACGGTTGATGGAGTCTTGAACGTCCAGCTTTTTTGGAACGAGATCTTGGGATGTTGAGAGCTCTTCCAGCAGATTGGGCTATTTTGTTCAGTAAATTTTCAAAAATGGCTTATGTCACATACAGAAATTGTTAAGTAATCACAGCCAGCGAGCTCAGTAATCTCGCCGACATTCCTAAATGATGCACCCATCACAATAGTATTATAGTTAAACTTCTTGTAGTAATGGTAGATTTCCTTAACAGATTTGACACCTGGATCTTCTTCCTTGCTATAAGTTTTTCCTGTGTTGGCTTTGTACCAATCAAGGATTCGACCAACAAAAGGCGACACTAGGAATGTTCCAGCTTCAGCCGCAGCAATAGCTTGGACTTGTGAGAACATAAGCGTCAAATTGACATTTATTCCATGATCCTTCTGTAATATGCGTGCAGCTTGGATACCTTCCCATGTAGATGCGATCTTAATGAGGATACGAGATTTGTCGATGCCGATAGATTTATAGAGCTGAGATAAATCGTATTAGTTGGCTGAGCGACATGAATTCCCTTGTTGAACCTACCTCAATGATATGGAGGGCCTTGTTAACGGTACCCGTTGTTGAGAAGGAGAATGCGGCATCAACTTCCGTTGAAACCTTTCCTGGGACAACTTTAAGAATCTCTTTTCCGAACTCGACCAGAAGACGGTCAAGGGCATCATCGATCTGTTGATCTCTGGAGCCACTTTTTTCAATTGAATTTACAGCGGCATCTATTAGTCTGGCATATTCAGGCTTTTGGGAAGCGGCAAGTATTAGAGATGGGTTAGTAGTAGCATCTTGGGGCTTATATTTGCCGATCGCTGTGAATTATCAACTTTAAGCTCGAGCAATAACATAGCAGTATTAGATCATTACTGACATTCGACATCACCTGCGGGGAAAAGTCAGTTGATATTCTCTATTTAAAATGAATCTTACCAGAGTCACAGACAACAACCTTGAATACGTAAAATTATTAGCCAACATTCTTCCGAAAGAATTCTCAAAAGTGGTTCTCATAATCGAGAGACTAAAAGCTTGAGTAATTAAGTCGACGTACTGTGCCAGAAGCTTTAAGTTGGTCTAAAGATGTCGACATTGTTCTTCAGTTACTGTTATCAGAGTAATTTGTTATGATGGAGTCTAAATGTTCATAACGCTCGAAAGTTACATTTACTTTGGGGACTTGGACCTAGGAGTTATTAGTAAGCAGGGACAGACCTCCAACAATTACATTTACTTCGTTCGTTGGGCCTTGCTCCTACAAGTGTAACTTTATTTACGAGATGACGTATTTTATTCTGTACTATTCTTGAAAAATCTTGTTCCCGTACAGGTGATGGCTAATAAACTACCAAATGGTACCATCGGGATGTTGAATATGATTAAGCGGCGAAACTCGTGTATACTCACAGGTATAATGTGTATGTATCTTCGGACATGAATTATTTCGTCAGATATTATTCATTATCCAGGGGACCCTGTACATGTAGGTCTAATTATTTTGGTGACCCGAAAAAAAAGCAAAAAGGTCGCTTTTTTTATTTTTATTTTTTTATCATTCTTGTGTATGCAGCCTTAGGGCTACGACACGAATGACCCTGGTGCGGTACATGGAGCTATATCTCAACATGACATGAAGGGCACTCACACCCGAACATCATTTGAAGATACAACTCGAAGTCAGGCGCCTTACAGCTCTTTCTACCCTCAACCGTATGTGTCTGCCGCAGGAACGTAATTCAGCCACCCACGGCTGTCCTGTGTGCCTTCGACATCGTTGCATACATGACCAGGCGAGAGATGTGGTGTGAGGATCTTGCTGGATTCGAACCAGCTTTTTCCTGTCTCAAGTGGGACATGTGCCTCGGCTACCCAGACTCTACTTGGGAGGATGGCCCGGACGGTGTACCATACCACACCACCATCCGACCCAAAAAGGTCGCTTATTTTGCTGTTCAAACGCAGTTTCGGCTCAGAGGAACGTGACCGACCGACCACTTAGGAGCTATTAGAGACCAAATCTTCAAATTAGAACTAATCACATGCAAGTAAGTACATTTGGTATCAATCAATCGCCTGGAATGATCACTAACGCATGCGTGTGTATCGACCTAAACCTCAATTTCATCTCGGCGAAAAATAAGGAAAGAAATCCAGGATAAAATGATGATAGTCGTTTCATCCGCCGTCTAACGGATTACTAATTGCGAAAATTTACTTTGTAGAAACTCAGGAATTGAATCTCACTATTTTCCTCGCAACAGGATAAGATCGGACCAGATAAACTTATGCTTTCTCCAATGTATATTGTCGTCAGTCTTGTGAGAGCAGCTACACGTAATGGTCTATTCTCTGCCAAAAATCCCTATTATGGTCATGACAAGATCAGCGTCGCAGGAATAGTAGAAAAGATAGGTAAAGACTATTAGCTTACTGAAGCTTTTTATCGCACATATTTGAAAAGGGGCGATGGATAGCTTTACGATGTCCAGATCAAGCTTCAGACAAATGTGTCTTCTCCAACGTTCACGGGCCAGACTCGTAGTTTACGGTGAGAATAACATACGGAAATCAAAATGCACCCCTGCATCCCGAGGTATTTCTCAAAGCACTATAACCCACGTTACACAGAGCACTTCTATGCCTGTCTTGGACTTGGAGACCACCTACCTTGCTTCTTATCAGCAGAGGCAATTGCGGGGGCAAGTTAGCTCGGTGATTAGTAGCAATGTTTCTCATCAGTCAAAAAATGCAGGATAGTTTCTCCGCTAGCTTGTCTTTACGAAAGTCTTGAAAAGACTATCGTTAGAGGGATGTCATACATTGAAATTACGTCAAATTTAGTGACCAGCAGAACGGAGCGTTCCCAAAGCGCTTCCTGATAGTCTCCAAGCTTCTTCTCTTCATAATATTGACTAAAAATTTGTTGGTTTCCGTCTTATATGTGGCAGAGCCATACATCAAGCGGGAATACGAGAGCTTACTTAGCCACGCCGACATTGTTTGTATCTTGGAGGTAGAACGTACTATCGAAGCATCAGCGGCAGGAATCCAACTAGCTGTGTCAGTCATTATAGAAAATAATTTCGCTGCCCCTTGAACAGATATTCGTCCACTCTTCTCTGCGATTCAGTATTGGTTGGTATGCAAGGATATGTTCGTGTGTAACTTATTCGTTGGTGCATAACCATGGTGTCAGAGTAGCATGTAGACAGCGGGGGGGTGGACAGGGTAGTTGACAGGCTAAAGGGTGCCGTCCTACACAATACAAGAGATAGATGTATTACCACTCGGCCAAAAGGCCAGACCAGAATCATAGAACACTATGACCCGGTTATCTCCATATCTATATTATACAAGAAAGGCAATCCTGACAGTTTCTGCCCTTTCACGAACGAACCCAACGACGCTGTAGATCTTATCTTTTGAGCTTTGTTTTGTTACAGCTAGTCTCAGCTAACTGAGAATCAGCTAGAAACTACTCGACCTCGACCGCCCGTCGGTCAACTCACCTATGTCACTTTTCTTTCCCTCTTTAATTGAAACTTCACGTATGGTCATCCTATATTTACAACATCCATCGGGTGGAAACCGAATCATTGTATCTGTATAAGGAAATATCAATGCGTCCAGAAGTGGACGACCCTGTTTTTTGTAGGCTATCTCCACCGTAGGCTCAACGATTTCGCCGTTACATATAGTTACTTCTTTAGTGATGAAATCTGCGTATTCGTACTCACGAATAACTAAGTCTTTATTCTTGGAGCTAACAGGTATTCAGTCGAAAGGCTCTGGTGTTCTCGTATCTAATTGCTGTCCTATCATCACTATTTTCCGGGACTTACTATTATTCTGGGGCCCATGCAGCTGATGCTTTTCTAAAAGAAGCACAAGAGAATGAGTGCGTAAAAACCCGAAGGAAATTGCATTTTACTTATGGGATGATCAGCTCCCCAAATCTTCAGTGAAAGGTAAAGGAAACCAGGACGATTTGAATTTGTTGAAGTGTGACTGGCAAAACAAGTTGGTATCAAAGATACTTAGATTGTTAAAAATTGAATAGGAATCTTTCTCAAGTGACTGGATGAGCGTCGATAAAGTCTTGCACTCTCCCATTCAAACAAATCCCATCCACTGAGAGCTTGAGGCTCAGCAGTTTGGCAGAGAGTACTTAGCTACTCTAGTGGGCTAGAACACGATCTCCTTAACAATCTTTATATTCGCCGACGACTTTGGACTGCATCGTAAAAATACACCGCAATATCACAGGTGTTTTTTCATGCCAGATGGACTCGGCTTGAAGGACAGAAGGGCCCGTCGTTATATTCCCTATTTCTTGGCCCCCCTGGATCCAAACTTGAAAATACACTACAGGTCTTCCATTCATGTATGGTTAACCTAGGAAGAGGGCGTCTTATGGACATCAATGGGACGATTTCTACTGTGCTTGCACCTATCCTGGCAATTGTTGGAAATATGAAGGGGCAACTAGAGGCCTCGGGATTCAAGGGCCCTTCGGCATTTAGATCCTGTCATGTTTATTATGCAAAGGCGGGCGACAATCGAGACATGCTAGACGTGGCTCAGAATTCCCGCCAGCGGCATTACTATTTCGAGCTGGTCAAACTTCGCGAGGAGATGACGTCAATGACAGCAGCTGGGAGGGTTAGGATGTGTCGAAATCATGGCATCACGGACACTCCATCATACCTCGAGACTCTTGCGCCAGAGCTCGATACTATCCTTAGCCGGCCCATCGACCCTATGCACTCTGAGCTTCTCGGCTTAAGTCGTCGATTATATGCTTTAATTGTCGACAAGACTCTCCAGACGAAAGCATTCCCCACCTTCACCGGTGTGTTCCGCAAGCTTCAGCTACCAACTGGCTGGTCTCGAGTCTAGTCGATCGAAAAGCATATAGGATCCTGGACGGCAAGTGATGCTGCGAGAGCCTCAATCACTATGCCAATACTGCTACGTCAGTGGTTACACCGTCAGTATGTTCGGCCTGACTATCTTTCTGCATTGAGTCAAAGCGCCCCTCCAAGTAGTCGACCATCTCATATAAGAGATGATATCGATTATATTGTATTTTGCTTTGCGCAGTTCGCCGAAAGCCACTCAATCATTTCATCGAAGATAATATCTGTTACTGACCAAGCTGTTATGGAACTACCCCACCGCTCTGGTCATGTGATATATTTCAATGCCTTATTACGACATTGATGCCTTAATATTAGCTAGAGTGCGAGAAGTTTCTATTCTTCTGGAATATATATATATATATATATATATATTTTAAATCATTTTGCATTGAGCCTAATAGCTATGATAATTTCTGGAATATTTGCTCTCAATTCTTTCTATAATTCTTCTTAGTTCTTCATGATTCTATGTCAAACCAATTTTGGGTGTTTCAGGGGTTTGGGGAATCTGAGAGGTTCTATTTGATTCTATAAGAGTTCTGGATGGTGGTGTTTGAGGTCTCATTGGAAGTCTTGTTGAATGGGATCAGGAGTTGTATATATAGAGGCATTTCCTGTACAGTTGAGATCTCCGGATCAGAGTCCTGTATGCTACTCTCGTTTAAGAAGAATCTCCCTGATTACAGCATATTGTTTTGTCTTGCTCCCGCCGTGTGGGTGTCAAATACCCTGACCCAGCTCTGACACAAGCTAGGTATAACGCTTTATTAATTTATTAAAGATGATCTCTATTACTAACCAGCCTAGGTATAAAGATGTAATTTTAGCTGGGAGAAAGTATTGGCTTTAGTTAATAAAAGCTTGTTCATCTTTACAGGCCCAAAAAACATTACCTCCGAGGGTAGAGCCATCTCGGAGGCTCATAACCTTTGCTAGTAGGAGCTCTTTATACCTCAATCCACCTGCTTGAAACGCTATCGATTCCTGGGATGCTTGACTGCACCAGAATCGCTCTGCCTTTGCCTTGAGCACTTACGCCATACCGCTGATGTTGCGCTTCCTTCGCTTGCATGTAAAGTTGGGAATACGCCCCCAGAGTTTTGGGGAGTTTGGGTATGAGACGGCAGAACACTAAAGGAATCAGGGCTCGGATCGTGAAGAATGGATAGCACTTACGCTGTCAAATCGATCCGTTCTACATATTCAAAGCCTAAATTATTCCGCCGGGGTGAGTTTTCGAAGACTTACTGGCGCCCTGTTCGACGATCTCGCTGCCCAGAAATTCATCGGTCGGCACTTATTCCTTACAACCCTTGGAGTTTGGATGTTGAGCAATAGACCATGAGCAGGCGCTACAATCTGTTCATCAGCTATACTAACCATAACATCAGGCTCTTTATAAAATCGGCTAGGCTCTTGGAAGCGCCAGTGGGAGTGTATTTCTTGAAGTTTCAAGACCCCTCTGTTACTTGAGTCAGCCATAATTTCTTCAATCTTATGAGCGCAGGGTAGGCCTAGAGTTGTAGTAAATTGACCTGTGCAAGGTGGTAAGCTTCTACCCTTCTCTTGCGCCTTGACTACAAGATCATGTTGGGCAGCAATTTTCTTCAAAGCATACGGAGTTACCAGAGCTTGTATATCTCGAAATATGCTCCTGTTAAGCGTCGAAGAAAATCGTGTTCTTGCCTTACCAAGCTCCTGCAGATAATCAGACCGTTGATGTCACAGATCAAGTAGTAAAGCAATGGGCTTTTATGTAGATGATGGTATTCTATAACTCGATTATGGAGAAGTAGCACACATGTAGGCTAGACTAATATTTATATAAACTTCCCACCCAAGTAATGCCTTATTCATCAGGAATAGGATTCTTATTCAACCAACTCTAGAAGGTTCCTGTTACAGGCTTGTAGCCATGTCTGAGGATCCGGAGTTTATCCGGCCCCGTAACGCGACACGAATTAGCGTTACTAACGTAAACACGCACTAACCTAAAGTGATACGCGTCGGAGCTTTAAGTAATTTCGTGTAAACAATCCGTCTGTCTTCTTTAGTTAAAATATAAATTCTATTTGGGTACACTTTTGCGAACAGCTATCGTGCCGTCCTTTCACAGTTCCTTAGACTTCCAATGCTGTCTTCAACAGCTGAGCTGTGTAGAATATTCTATCGAGCTCTTGCCCCATGTTGATCGACAGTCTTTGCTCAATCGTCTACAAGCAGCACCTTGTGGAAGTTCTCTTTCTACTCAAGTCCCAGATCACGATTACGATCAAAGCCTACGCTTAGTCGGCGTAGGCTACAGGAAGCAATCGGCTGGCAGGCTGTGATGGGCTATCACCAAAACAATAGAAAACAAAGTATGCTGGCCGTAATACAGTCTATTTTCTAATTATCTAGAAACATTAACTATTTAGGCTGAGGAACATATATACATGTAGCTTTACCCCAGGGTGATTCATGTCCGTCGGTTGAGAAATAATCCACCGTACCGAAACTGTTCATCGGCGATTCATACGGGAAAGTTAATTGAGGCGCAGCCTGTAACACAAGCCGTCACAGTTGACGGTCATAAGTCATTCTGGAAGTTTGAACCACGGTGTCCAAATCACTCTTCGAGTTACCCAATGAGGCCTTCAAGATGGCGTGGCCACCTTTGCTGCGAGAGGAGGTATGGTTGTCAAAGTGTAAATATGAGTCCGTCCAAGCTCGACTACATTTCATTTTTGGGGGGATTATCTCCTTAGTCAAGTACGAAATCATGTCATCGTTTATCATTGAGTATTTATCCCGAAGCTCTTGCCGTAGAGCTTCGATTATTTGTTGAGAATCGGCGTACATTAGCTTCTGGAAATTACTAACTGTCACAGTTTAAGTACCGAACACTTGAGCAATTAAGTAGATAAGTATAATTGATAATCAAAACTATGCAGCGAGAACTACTACTAGAGGTTGAAGTCATTCTTATGTACACACATGTTGTAACTTCCAGCTCCTATGATCATGGTCATGATCATCTACTACTGGTGGCCCGCATAAATGTCGTTTTGCTTGAGGATATGCAAGTTCATATGCAGGTGAAAATTCTTCTTCCTTGGGTCAAAGCTCAGAGAGAGGGGAAGGAGGGAAGGTCCGAAAATTCGCTGAAAGCCATTCCCCCCGACTTTAAGATCAGTTCCGCTTCACTTTCATTCATCACCTATTACTATCTAATTTCACTGTTGACGGCGCTACAGACGAAAAAATCCACTTTTGAGTGGAAAATA
>JAKRRZ010001059.1:0-13812 GCA_022627015.2 Podosphaera aphanis
CGCGTGTCGACCTGAGGGTCTGAATCTTGTCATATTGTTATTGTCAGTTTAGGACGATAGTCTATTACCTTTAGGGCCTAGATTGCCTAAGTCATATGAAAACGTTATACCTTCATATATTTATCTGCACGAAGCGAGTTCTGCGCCTCAAGCGAGACTTGTTAACCTGACTTTGCAATCAGGCGGTACGGAGCGGCACCTAAAGCGGATCCAAAGCGTTATGTTACCCCTACACCCACTAGTGCACCGAAAAAAAAGGTTCAAGTGAGGACAGCCTCCAAAAAGGAAGGCTTCGAAGCTACAGTTAAGTGATGCCCAGAGTGCCTGCACCTATACGTGCAAGTCAGTCTGATTTTAAAATGGCTCAGACAAAGTCGTGAATGACCTAAATTCGTTTATTTACTGGGTCATGCAAAAAAATTGACCGCCAATGCTGCACACGACACAATAGACAACCTGATAATTGACACGTCGAACCTAAAAAGCGTCTGAGAGCGAGTGCTCGGCTGCTAAAGAAGCGGTGTGCACAGCGGCGAGATGGGGGTGTGCTACTACTAGTATAACGCTACAGCCTGAAGGACGGGACTCTGCCATGCCGCATAGCCACTAGTTGTTGTTGTTGATACGTTTATTAAGGTCTGAGGATAACGTCTAACCACGCACCCTGGAGTTCCCTATCAGGGCGCAAGACCTCGGAAAGCGTACGCTCCCCTCAGTCGTTAGAACCAAGATGATACAATCTGGACACTGAAACACTCATACTGAAGACGCATTTGCCAGTACTACTACAGGGTTACGCACGTTGAGACTTCCGCCTCGCTTCTCCCCTCAACCGTAGATACCTGCCCAAGGAAAAATACCCGTAAAAACCTTAGACATCTCAGTATGCTTCATTATCTCAACTTTCGCGACCGCGCGGATATGATCACACAACATCCTCTTTTCTTGCCGTAGCAGGTGTTCAGGCCGCAGGACATTCAAATCGGACGTGACCTAGATGGCGGACCACAACACCATCTTTCGTTAGTCAAGGTCTTGGCACGCACAACGTTCTCTCAAAGTTAGAGATCTTCCACAATATTCCTCGTTCAGAAACTCTTCCCTCCCTCCATATCCTATATTTCTGCCCTTCATCTCTCCTACAATCACCACCAGAAGAAAATCCTTCCTCGATTGACACAAGCAATCTCCCTTCCCAAGTTTGTACCCAGCGACTTAGTTCCTCCGTCGGGTATCCATATCATCGAGGGCGTATACTCGGGGATCTTGACAAGGTCGATGTAGTGCTGCGCATAGCCACTAGTACGTGTTTGTAATTTTGTGGAGGGCGTGTAGCTTCATGTGCCCTAAAAGTTTTATCCATGAGAAAGTACAATGCCCATCGGGTGGGTAAAGAGTGACTGAAGAGATTTTTAGTGTCTGAAATATGACCAATACTCGGTCGGAGGTCGGCGTTCGGCTATTGGAGGAATCGTGAGGTGGAAATTTCTATTTCTGTATCACGAGTACCTATTTTTGGCGCTATTTTTGACCCGCTTGTGCACAGGTTCCGCCCTAATATGGTAAGCTTATCACATGGAGATCTGCACAAAACTTGGCCGATGGACCCTTTTTTCGCAACTAAGTGAGACGCACCATAGTACCTATGATTTAGCATTTTGGTACCTAACGTCTAGAATTCCTGGATACCGACCACGCGTTTCCCTCACCAATCTCTGATTACAGTAGTAGCACCATTTTGTTATGGGCTTTGCCTGTATGGGAGCTGGTCACAGGGACCACCCCAGTAAGAATCGTAATAATGAGACCCTAATAGGCGCAGGGGGGATAGGCCGGGAGCTGGAATTCCCGACTGGAGCAGTGGCTAGTAGCAGGGATGAAATGAGCGTTTCTGAGTTAAGTGAAGTCGTTACATTAGGATCGGTGGAGTTGGGCGTTGGGCACCAAGGGACGGGGACCAGGCAACTTCAGGGAGCAGGGTAGAGTAGGTTAGCGAGTTTGGGTGAGGATATATATTGGGGAGTCGAGACTCGAGCCATGGTACAAAATTATTTTGAAAATTATGAACTACACACACGACTTCGACCTTCGTGAACAACTAAGGTCCTCGATTCCTTAACACGTTTACGCAGTTATTTCGTGTATCGATTCGGAACACAAGTATGGCTTCTTACACCTCTAATTTAGTCTGAAGAGAACCGAATCATGCTAGAATATGACAGGTTTGGCATTTGCATGCAGCTGTGGGACTAGAAAATTTGCATCCAGAATCCAGAAGCAAAATCCGACCCGAGGATTCAAATGCTGATGTCAAACACCGGACACGTGGTATAATCAGTCGCTGATTTATCCCTCACACGTTCATTCCGGACAACACAGAGAGTGTGCCATTGAATCACATGTCCGGTGCCGAGCTCGCAATTATTTCTGGCTCTGCTCATTTATACATTAATTGGATTAAGCTCAGGCGGTAGAAATTACACGCTTGACCGTATAAGCCAGTGGAATTTCCTATGTTGAAGATGATAATAACTGAAGTTACATTGGCATAAAATCAAGCACGACTACATGTAACGGTTGAATCGATCAAGAATTGGCTTTGTAATCTGGGGCTCGACGATTCGACCCATCCTGCACGAACTTCATCGAACCAGAGTCACTAAAACTGGTAATTTTAGTAAGTTAGTTTTTCGCTGGCGCAAGAAGTCTGAGAAGCAGTAGCGACAGACAATGCCAAAATAAAGAGATTCTTGAAGGTAAATCGGATGACAAGAACGCATTTGATACTGAGGAAGCACCGAATACTGAGGGAATATCAGGTACCGAGAAAGAGAAGTACGAATTGATTAGGAGAGAAAGGATGTGTCGTTATGTTGATGGTGGAGTTATTTCTTAGGTTTATCACTGCATCGTGACAGCCAAGCTGGAATTTGGGTACATCTCGACAGGTCAGGTAAATGCAACAATTTTATTGCGTGTACCAAAAGATGACCCAACAACAAATCTCTCTATCATCTTTCAGTGCCCAGTAAAGATTTAGGGAACTCAACCGGATCGCACTTAACTGCAGTCGAAATGACGATCGCATTCTTAATGAAAGCAGCGAGGACTCCGCTTGCGGACATTTCCAGAAATGAAGTTAAAATTGGTGAGCCCAAAAGTAAATCGGTATCTTTTGCTACTTGGAAATCGGACAAATTTAACTTATCTTCAAGTGACCACAAGGTAGAGACAGACGATGCGCATAAATCCGGTGCTTCTCTTTCGTCTTATCCTCCTTCTGAATGATCCAAATGAGGGCGAATCTAAAGCTATCGGTATTAGGACTGGAAACTGCTCAATCCGCTCTATACCGAGCATGTGATACTACAACATATGCGGCAAGAATAGTCACAATGCACAAGCATGTTAAGACGATTAAGAGGTCCTAGAGCAAATAAACGTAATTTTGAATGCCATAGTCATCAAGTCAGGCGCCAATTTGCGCTCCCCTTACATTCTCTTGCGTAATTACTACACAAATGCTGTAAACTGAAGGTGAGTGAATCGCTTCTTCTAAGTCGATTCCTTAATTGCAAAAATACCGTGCACTGCTTCGAAGATTTGAAGAACATCCATCATGAAATTCGTTGTTCGTCGTCGGCGCCAGTGAAAGGTGCCACCCTAGGTCGACAGCCAGCTGGTCCGACGTCTGGAAGTTCCGGCTTCCCGTGACGGACGACGAATCTGTGGGTGCATCTGATTCCAATGCGACGCCGCCCGAGGACACGTCACGCGACGCACATGGTGTGACGGAGGACACGACTGGCGTCGACGCCATCAACATGGCAAAACCACGGCCACGACGTGGGACGGAATGGACATTAGCGAAGAACCGCATGCCTTCGGGCATCCCACGTGTGTCGTGCGCACGTGGGCGTCACAAATGCGAGCACGCTAACGTCCGTCGACGAAGTGCTTTCGATCAACAGCACAGCCAACTCACGGACGGTGCCATGGACCTGTAGGCCACACATGCATCCTTCCACACATCTGTATGTCAATAGGAAATCCAAATACTTTCATTCTACGTCTTGTTCGCATTTCTGATCACGAACATCGTCAACACGTGTCCGTGAGACATGAGTGCGTGCGACGATAAGGGACACGTACATCCCGCACAACGAGAACGATCGCTGAGTAGTTGATGCCTAGGTTGCGATACGGGATGGCACTTTCTCGTGCTTCGTGAAGGGGAATTCTAAGCCTGGATAGAGAAGCACCTGATTACGGGAATACGTATGGGAGACTCTGATGACAAAGAATAAGTTTGTATTTATCTATTTCATGATCTTCAAAATGACGATGCAAAGCTCAAGCTCTTTATGTTCACGTCTGCCGACTTTCTTACGCAATAAGCACGTGTGTTCCGTGAAGGGCGTCCGTCCCTTGCGCCTACAATCTCGCGACCGTAGACGGACTCTCCACGCTCGTTATCTCATGGTAAAGATACCTGTCGCACATTGATTAGCGGAGTGTCTTGAGTCAGCGAGTGATCAGGTCTAGCTTACGACGTCAAAAAATCAGTGTAATCTCCGCCGGTAATTTGTTTCGCGAGATACTTCTCCGCCAGAGCAAACTTGTGGCCCGCAGGGCTTCGACTTTCAAGTTCCGTAATTGTCTCTCTCATCAGTTTCAAGATATATGGCTTGTCAACCCGTGTGCCTTGGGCAGTTTTTGCCCCATGATGGGCCCACTGCCATAGCTGGGATCTACTGACTTCGGCCGTTGCTGCGTCTTCCATTAAATGGTTGATCGGCACGCAGCCCACACCACGAAGCCAACTTTCAGTGTATCCCAGTGCGATCTCGATGTTCTTCTGGATCCCGCTTTCGGTAATCGCGCCGGGAACGATCAAATTCAATAAGTCACTTTGGCCAACCTCGACATCTTCACGTCGGACAAACATCTGGTTCGGAGTCGGCATATGTTCATTGAAAACGCCAGCTGCAATCGATGCAAGTGCAGGATGTGCAATCCAGGTCCCATCATGTCCATTTTTTGCCTCTCGAAGCTTGTCGCCATAAACTCCTTCCATTGCTTTTTCATTCGCAACTCGGTCAGTTTTAATTGGAATCTGCGCAGCCATGCCGCCCATCGCGTGCACTTGACGACGATGACAGGTTTTGATGAGCAAATTTACATACGCTTCCATAAAAGGGACTGTCATAGTGATCGCTGAGCGGTCTGGGAGAATAAAGTTTTTATTTCGTCGAAATTTCTTTATCACGCTGAAAATATAGTCCCAACGACCACAATTTAGACCCGATGAGTGGTCACGAAGCTCATATATAATCTCGTCCATTTCAAAAGCCGCAAGTATGTTTTCTATGAGAACTGTCCCACGGATGGTTCCTCGGGGAATTTTCATGTAATCTTGAGCAAGGTTAAAAACATCGTTCCACAGGCGAGCTTCAAGATGAGATTCTATCTTTGGGAGATAAAAATACGGCCCAATGCCTCGTCTTCCAAGTTCTTCTGCATTGTGGAAAAAATAGAGACCAAAATCAAAAAGTGAGCCAGATATAGGCTCGCCATCGATGGTTAAGTGTCTTTCATCTAAATGCCATCCTCTTGGCCTAACAATCAGGGTAGGTAGAGTATGATCTGTTCGTAGCTTATACTCTTTTCCGGCAATCTTGAAATCAATTTTTCGACGAATTGCATCATAGAGATTCACTTGCCCATTTACCATGTTATCCCATGTGGGAGTGCTTGAATCTATTTTTCAACTAAGCTATTTTCGATGTACCTCGGGACTGGAAATCAAAGCTTACCCTCAAAATCTGCCATGTAAACCCATACATTGGAGTTCAAAGCATTTACCACCATCTTCCGATCGGTCGGCCCCGTAATCTCAACTCGGCGGTCTATTAATCCGGGTGCAGGTTTCGCACCCTTCCATGCATCATTCTCTCGGATATGTTGTGTCTCGGGAAGGAAATCCGGTAGGACGCCTTTATCAAACTCTGCTTGTCTACACACACGACGATCCAAGAGTTCTTTGCGTGTGCCGTTGAAAGATCGATGAAGGAGAGCTAGAAATAGCAAGGCTTCGCTTGATATAATCTTCTGATTCGTCGTATTTACTGGCCCAGCGATTTTTACGCGACGTAAAATAGATTCATCGCAAGGTGTCATATTTACGAATATGACTTGATCGTAGATGGTGTGGAAGTTATCAAGATTTTCTCTTTCAAGTCTTTTTGACCGGCCGTATCAACTAGAGCAATTCTTCACATCTAACGCATCTATTTATACAGATGAGACGGAAACGAGATCAAGGTTGTGAAACGTGGAGTTGATTATTGTGATACTTTCATCGACGTGAAGGCGAAAGTGCTCAAGTAAATCATATGCCATGAGGTCAGAGTAATTGTGATAATAGAGATCTCAAATCTTTTGCTCGAGCTCATCCAGCATGTGCTTGAGACTAGGCTCGATGTAGTGACGTACATTAATATTGTACAAGTACCTTCATCCCTGCCCATCAACGGCTCTGTGGCTCAGCTTTATCCATCACAATGCGAATTAGCTTAGCCATGCCAATGGAGTCAAAAAATTTCTTCCTCTTTCACGGCCGACAGACTTTTTCGGTCATGCAATTAACAACACGGGAAATTCAACTCCATCCTCAATATCAGTTATCCCTCTGGTCCCCAGATTTTTGTCTGACACCCTAAATCCTCTTGCATGGGAACCATGCGGGTTGAATGAGCCGAATCAGTCTCAACATCTTTGGCTCTCAATTTCCTTAATTTTTGCTCCAATGCGGCCACAACCTGTTCGGTACCATCATCGTCTGAAAGTTTCGTTCGAGTTCGCTCTTGCAAGCTCTTTCTCTGCTCGGTTTGGATATAGACTTCGCGCGTCCGGCTAAATTTGCATTCCGGATGAATTTCTAATCTTACATCCGTACAGTGGTCGAGAATGAGATCAGAAAATGTCGGTTTTTTCCGCCAGACAACTTCTTGAATGGTGTGAAATTGATTATACATTTGGGTATCTGTCGAATTAGGATCTTCAAAATTCATTTTTGGATCACTCGGGATAAATGATGTGCCCGATAATGTTTGAGGGAAATCAGATGACGGATTTGGGCTACATGAAACTTTTGTCATAAGCTCCGTCATAGCCATTTCAATATTTAGTTTGACCATATATGCCAAAGGGTAAAATTGTATATATCTGTATACATCAGTTTTCCTTCTTTTTTGAAATTAGTCGACTCTTAGCCACTTACACCAGGGAGTTATTTAGGCTCATGATTCCAATTATTAAGCAATCCATACAAATAGAAAAACCGATTATACATCTATTGAACCGCAATAAGCGATCAAATTTGACAAGTCCTTTTTGAATTAAGTTTTTTTGAATGATGAACATGAAATATAAATTAAGACAGGCGTCGGTAATGAGATAGATAACTTTCTCACAGTAATCCCAAGAATTATTACCAGTTTCCCATTCGGCCGGCTGAAGGCGTCCGGGAATCCCTAGAATTATGAATTTAATACAGGGCCTCATGTCCCTTCCATTTGATCATAACTTACAGGTGCAATATACTAAGATATTAACTGCGGTTATAAAAGAAGCAACACCATACTTTAAAATTCTCGCCTTACTACGATTTGTAAGTAGAATTGACACACGATTGATGATAATTTGAAGTAGAAAGTGTATTTGTAGTGCTGAGCAAGTTACTAAGTTTATTAGCTATCGATCACTTTTAGGCACAGATCTAGTTTACTTACCAATGAAGAAAAGAAATCCAAAGCTAATTTCAAAGTCAACACCATGAGTTTTTTTATCATTGTCGTGAGCCACATACCTTGTGGAAATGTAGCCTTGTAAATGTAACCAACAGATTACACCGAGGGCAAGACAGACCAGAATTTCGAGCCATATCATCCATATGTATGGTGAATTTAGTCGAGAGGAGCCATATCGTCGATGTACTAGTGCTGTTTGTTTCATCGCCGTCCTAAATAGGTAAATTTGTTAGTTTGAGAATGCGCCTCTGTCTCTCCCAGACAAACCATGTTGTCAGGAACCCGAATCCCAATGTAAACCCCCATGCAATAGAGGCGATTACCGTATCGCTTCTGGCGACATTTACCGAGTTGAAACCATCACATTTAGGAGCGGACGACATGATACAGCGCCTCTCCTGACCTGATAAGCCAGCATTAGATATTGATTTTGATGTTCCAGAACCCGAGGTAGAGTCAAAATGTATGCACAATCAGTGTCAAGTCAACCATTGAAGATTTCGTGATGAGTTATAAGATTATCGAATAACTGCATGCCGCGATACTACTTTCTGTACCATAGAAGCCAGTCAATATCGGCCACTTCTGTCCAAGACGAATAAATCTCAAGATTTTGTCGGAGATGATTCATTCCGTGACTTGAAGGATGCAAGCTACACTTCGTAAAATGAGAGAAGCTTTGGCCAGAAACATGCTCAACGGTCAAATGATGCAAGAGAACCTGACTCACGTATGCCGGAATACGTATCTTTTCAATGACACACAGGAAATCATCTATCACGAAGGAAATTGGACACAAAATGAAATCTATGATCGGGAGAGTTTTCGTGATTTGAAGGTTGATGATGAAAGAAAAAATGGGCTCTCGTGGAAAGAATAAGATACTTAAATTTTGATAGACCTTCGACTACGGGAAGCCTGGAGGAGTGTTGTCCCTCCAAACTTGGCGAAAACTGTTTGTCCCGCTAAATAAAGTCAGTTACCTGTATCATCCAAAGACGCATCAGCCGGAGCAGTCTCTGGCTTTAATCTAAAGCTCATCTTTTATTGTGAGCTTAAAATTCCTGCTTGCCTCTTTTCTATCTGGATTCCTGTACACCCATTTCCGGCTTCTCTCTTTTGATCATTTCAAAGGTTTGACAGCCAGCCCAATGATGTGTATCAGAACGATGTAAATGCATGCTTTCGTTATCCATCACCAATTGTCTTCTATTATCGTGGATCGTTTGATCATGGAAACTTTGAAGCTTAATTTTGTGGTGAAAATCTTCGTGAAGTTTCTTGGATACTACCAGATAACCGGCTTTTTAGGGACAGATTAGATTGTATTGTTTAATTATCCCTTGACGGTTTTTTCTTACTTTCACTGGGATACGAAAAATGCGTCGTATTGCTCGATGTCAGGTATCCGCTGACCACATGATCCTCTGGAGAAAAGTCATCAATAAACAACAATTTTTCCAGATCACCTCGAAATTTTTCATTCCCTTTCGATTTGATCTAGGTTTAGTCATGAGCATTATCTTATAACGTCAAATTTGGAAGATTCATATTCTCTGGTGAGTCTGGCTATAAGAATGCCGTTAAGGCGTGAGCTGAAGGTGTCATTTACTCTTCCCATGCGACTCATGACTCAGGTCGGATCAGGTTGAGGCCGTTATCCTTGGACGAGAAACATCAGCTCTCTGTTGGGCCCTATCCTCTATAAACGTTAATGTCGGTCGGTCGATGTCTACTTCATTCACGATGGCATACAGAAAGAGAAAAAAAGTCAATCGCCTTTGTCAATTAGGTATTTTTTCAGGAACAAAAGTTTCTTACCCTCTTCAATATTGATACCTTGAAGCAAGAACGGTTCTAATGTTTCATTCGGCAAATAGCCTTATGAAGTGTGACAGGCTGTGCCCGGTAGGTTGTGGCTGGGCAAATCAGCTTGGCCCATCCGTCTACCCGGTCGTGGCGTGACGCGTTTATGCGATAAACGCCCTGTAGCGGTTAGGCGTGCATAACTGACGTGCCCCACTTAATAAGCGAGGGTCGGGGGCTCCCTGCTACGACTACTAGAACTCTCGAGAAGTCTCCAGAAGAGTCGAGAGTACTCCGGAAAGTAATAGAGGGAAAACTATAATTAATAGTATTCTAGAGCAGATCGGTTCCTTCTCCAGATTTAATATTAATTTATTTTGTGGTATTGCTTTCGTGCAGTGATCGTTTGCATTAATCCCTAACATGAAGTGAAAGTTAAATTTGTACACTATCAAATTTTGAATGAAACGTGAATCAACGCTACAAAATAATGGTTCAATGTATTCGAAACTCCGAGATATTGTGTCCATGCAGACAGTCCAATAGATCTTTCTCCCTGACATACGCATCTTATGTTGAAATATGGACGTTGGTCGTGTCTGTCAGTGGCCCGCCCGGGCTTTGAAGAATCTCTCGGCATTGACATTCGAATGAATAATACATGTTGTGCCTGCATACGTTGTGAAGACAAATACATTTGTTGTCAAGCATAATTAATATCCTAGTTGCCAAGTCGAAGAGAAGGAACGAAGGAACGAAAGAGACCAAAATTATTCATCACCAAAATTAATTGCACGTATTTTATTTGACCTGCATTTATTATTTATTTGTCCGTCAGAGGTTTTCCGAAATGAACCAAAATCTTTCGCGCGATAAATCTTGAGAACATGAATGAAATTCACACAGATGAAGCGTAAAAGATGGATGTATTTTATTCCGTCTGAATTATCTCTATTGATTCTCATCCCCAATAAAACACATTTATCATGGATTTCTTTTGACATGTATCGCACAAGTCAACTCATAGTATCTTCGTGATTATCTTGAAACTTCAGTGCGATTCGTTTCTCACAATCTTTTGGCTCGAACGTGCGTGGTTCGTCCGTGAAAAGGCCAGCTACATGAATATTCTAGTAGCGGTAAATGAAGACTGACGACGTTGTACTTCTCTCCCATACATGAATCACAAAATCTTCAAGTCGTAATTTACACATTCTAGCTGTTATCTACAGAAAGATTGAGGCCACCAGAATAAATTGCGCCAATCAGAAGTCACTGCAAGAGCTTTACAAACAATTTTGAGCCATCAAATCCCGCTTCATCAGGTAAGAGAAGGCAAGGAAATCTGAGATATAGATGAGTATCGCAGCACATGAGAAGTTCAAATGAGTACGGTGTTAAAATTATGTTGTATCATTCCAGCGTCGGCGATGAGACCGATAAACGAAGATATCATCAATTCTTCTATTTCTAAGCATTGAGATATCTGAGTTGGTCGGTCTCATCGCCGACGCTGAAATGATACACCAAAATTTTAACAAGTTCTGAGCTCGGTGCCCTCAGTGAAAAACAAAAAGATCATCTCAAAGGTCATTCAAGGATACATCAGTCGTCTCCATATCCTCCGTGGCCTCAAAATTTGTTCACGAATTAGCGACACCACCAAAATCGGCGCAAAGGACATCCCTGGAACAGCGACGAAGAGATGAAAGAATTTAAAAATTTCAGCCAGAAAGATGATGGAAGCAAAGATGAGGCTCACATAACAAGCTCAAAGAACGAAGAGGACGGATACCATTCCCAATTTCTGTGCAACATCTCACATGTGTCTCTATCTAAATCGATTTGAGAATCTCTCAACTTGGACTTGACTTGTGAATTCAAGTTCGGGTCAAGGTATATCGGTGGAAGGAAAAAGAAACCGTGATAATGTATTGAAATTTATGAAATGGTCTAATTATCCTTTCGTCTGGTTGATGTCTTGTGTATGTTCCCAAGTTGCATTGTCCGTTCTTCTCTTGAAAGAAAGAAAATTTAGAGAGTCGATGAAAATTAAATATTGCCTAAAGCAAGGTTTGAGAGAGCAACTATTACTCTACACCCGAAGTTGGAAAATCACTTGTCTAACCTATGAATTAACGTCAGCCACCTACATCTGGGCCCCCCTCAAAATCCTCACCTTCGTAGATACCCCTTGAACTAAAACTTTTATAACTCCAACAAAATTTGATCAGCTGCCTTCAAATTTTGTGACTGTATTCTTTTGATCTTAATGCCTCAAGATACAGAAAATAATCTTCAAGAGGCTCTTGAAGCTCTCACAGATGGGCAAAGTCTAAAAAAAGCATCATCTAAATGGGGTGTTTCGCGATCAACACTTCAGAATCGTCTAAAGGGTGTTCAGTCTCGTGATGTGGCATCTTCTGACTCACAGAGGCTTTCACTGACCCAGGAAAATTGTTCGGCTGAATAGATCCGAGTTCAGGGCAACTTAGGCCTGCCACCAACTCACCATCAGTTCAAAGTCATGGCTGAGCGGATTCTACAAGTTGACGACAACTTTCAGCCGCTCGGAAAAATTGGGTTCAGAAATTTATTAATAGGAATCCATCAATTAAGGTCCAGAGATGTAGGAAAATTGATTTTCAGCGTGTCAATGGGGCCTTCGAGAATATTATTAGGCCATGATTTGATAGACTCGCTGAATTCGAGATCATGGCAATTAAATCCTGCAATCGGTACACTATGGACGAGACCGGAATTTTAGAAGGTAGCGGATCAAATGGCTTGGTCCTTGGATCATCAGAGTGCCGTTCAATTTTAAAGAAGCAGCCAGGATCGCGTGCTTGGACGTCCATTATTGAGTGTATCTCAGTAACCGGGAAAGCGCTTCCTCCACTTATAATATACAAGGATATCAACGTCCAGCAGCAGTGGTTCCCTTTGGACATGACTTCCTACGATTCCTGGAAGTTCACAGCAACAGTAAACGGGTGGATTACGAATACCACTGCTGTTGAATCGCTAAAAGAAGTGTTTTTACCTTTGACTGCACCAGGTGATCCTCGGGAGATGAGATTGCTGATCGTAGATGGCCATGGAAGCCACGAAACAACTGAATTGATGTTCATGTGCTTCCAGAATAATGTCAACTTACTTTTCCTACCATCCCATACATCTCACGTCCTCCAGTCTCTTGATCAGTCGGTATTTGGCCCCTTCAAAACGGCATATCGGAAACAGCTGTTTCGGGATTGATCCCTTGTTGTGCACTGACTGCGCCAGCGCTACTATCACGTGTATGGTTGTCGGGTGGTTGCGTAGCAACACAATTGCCTTTATTTATGCTAGTAATTAGCGTAAGGAGCGGGCCTCTGTATTTATATACAGATTATGCCCACCTTGATTCTTACCAAAGTCTTCAATAATCGACTGATCTTAAACTGGACTTGCTCTGAGGTTTACCTTCACCAATTGATCCCGCGACAACAGCTTGGATTAATTGCCAAATGGGATGCCGGTACAGTTATAGGCAAGAGGAATTTTAGTACATGCTGCTGTAAGGCACGCCAGGTAGCCACAACTAGTAAAAAAATATCATCAGCGGATGGAAATGGACGGGGTTATGGCCTGTCAAAGTAGCAAAGCCGCTCAGTAGCCTTTGATGCTCACCAGCATTTCTACACTCTCCCATCCTACTTGCAAGGTACATCCGGGGAAATTGAGTGTAAAATCTCATATGAAAATAGCAAATGAGACTTCGCCAGTACTTTTGTTGGCCCCAAGAAAGAAGGATGAACTTCGGGGTCTGTTGAGATTATCAAGCGAGGGTAAGTATGATAAGAATACTCAAGGCCTACTTTTTCGAAAGATTCAAAAAAGCTTTAAAGAGAAGGACTACCAAATCGTAGCTGTTCCGCAAAAAATTTAGGCACTTGAGTCACAGGTTGAGGGTCGGATGGTGGTGTGGTACACCGTCCGGGCCATTCTCCCAAGTAAAGTTTGGATAGCCAAGGCACATGCCCCACTTGAGACAGGAGAAAGCTGGTTCGAATCCAGCAAGACTCCCACACCACATTTCTCGCCTGGTCATGTATGTGACGATGTCGAAGGCACACAGGACAGCCGTGGGTGGCTGAAATGCGTTCCTACGGCAGACATATACGGTTGAGGGTAGAAAGGGCTGTAAGGCACC
>JAKRRZ010001060.1:0-13797 GCA_022627015.2 Podosphaera aphanis
AGCGCTGCACCCTATTGTTTACCCAAGATTTTGCCCACTCCTGGAAAGCTGCTACTCTACCAGCCTCTTTCTGTCTACCCCTGTTCGTCTCTTTGCCACAAATTCTGATCCATTCGTCGACATCTTTACTCCTGTTCCTAACGTGCGATATTTCTCTCTCTGTAGCTGGCAGTTTGATCTTGCTACATGCTGATCGAATCGTCTGTTGAGCGGGTAATGTGTTATGGTTGTTAAACAACTTACCAGCTGGTCATTTATTTGTAACTATCTGGATTTTGAGAGTTTTGAAGCTTTTTATCGTTTCAGGTTAATTTTAAGATGCAGAAAATATTGTTGTACAAAGATACCCTAATATAGTTTACCATCTTCAACCACAATTTAGTTATCCATATCATTCAATTATTCCTCTTCACCCGCAAGAAAGTTGCCGCCGAACTAGTAATTGTGAGCTATTTGGGCAACGACTAATGACATTGAGGGAGAATCCCGCTCATTTTGCACACAAGGAGTGCAATGCCTCAAGATTGATCGGATATTCTTGTGCCGAGAAGGCAGACGCCTAGTTCGAGCCACTCATTGCCTGTCGTACGCTCTGGAATAAGATTGGCGCCTACATCCAGCATTTCGGCGCCGTTGCTAGACCATGAAATCGACTAAAGAGAATCAAGAATTTGTTGTTCGAATCAAGGGGCGGGCAAACAGAGTGCCAGTAAAGGTAAAATTTGTTCAAAGTTAGACCTGTACGAATAAGTTCACTTAACTTAGTAGATTTGGAGGATCGCGGACAGAACACTTTGATTCTCAGAAACTATCTCCTAAATTACACTAAACACTAACGTAGCAGTCTCTTCGCCTTGCTGAATGTACCGATGCAAATCGTGCTCCCATCGTCTCGACTAGTTCGCTGCTCTTCATCTTAAAAAATTTGCTCCGGGACTTCATGGTAGAGCTCTCCTGAGGTACTCACAGGTATACTAGCAATTGATCTCGCACGTCAAATATTATTTTCGATAGTGCCAATACGACCGAGGTAAAGGTAGAAACGAAAAATATTTTTAGTCAAATATGGACAATATTCACCGCACGATGAATTCAGCAATTGAAGGCGGTGAAACTGGATTTCAAGGGGGGGGGGAGTATACCACGACTCGCCTTGCTACCTAAAGACACGCCAATCTCTGTCGGTATGGATGGATGGTGAGACTTGGACTCTTTAATGGTTTGATGTACCGCTAGTGTCTTTTTTAGTGAAGTGATGAGCTCCGTAGTCGAATTAGATTATTGTGCAAGGGTACTGTTGGTTAGAATACTCAGCTCTTACTCTCTCGGGAGGTGTTACGGGATAGATCCGTGAGGCTAATTCTGGCTGCGCCAGAACGTCATTATTCGCGAGGCTAACCACTAGCGAGGCTGATACATGTATGTCGATACCCGCAAGGCTGAATATGAAATTAATATGGCTGGAATCCATATTTAACAACACCAGAAATCGCGAGGTTGGAGATCGCAGCAATAATAGTTGCAAACAGGGTCTAAGCAAGGAGCGAAAATGTGTATATACATGAGGAGAGGGATTCTTCCTTAGTTCTTCCGGTAGATAAGAATAATTAACTGATTTTGACTTGCGGACTTGCTCTGGTATTTACCATCATCAATTGATCCCACAACAGGAGGTTCAGAGAAGCTGTCATGAAGGATTAATATCAGTTGGATATGGAACAATAAAGAATCGAGATATTAGAGGCACAGGTTGAGGCTGGTAGAACTAGGAAACGTATGAGGATCGAAATGAACAATAATATAACGTTGGCGGAAATTTAGACTGTCCGGAGGGCTCAAATCAAGACAGGTGAATTTTCATGTGACACGGATAAATCTAGAAAATTGCAGCAATATAGTATACATAAAAGTCGGTTCGAGTTTAGGGGTGTCTACGGTCGTAAAATTTTTGGAGGAGGGGGGGGGGCTATGGTAGACATTATATAAAGAGATATCTGTAAAAAGGTGATTCCATTTTTGTGGCGCTAAAGAGTAGGTTACTGGGATGCCCCGTATGATTTTTGAGTAATGTGGAGCTAGACTTCATACCCATATAATAGAGTACATGCTGCCCTTAGACGACAGGACCTGAATGCTCGTCCGAGCACCGCGCGCCCATGGACGCCGGATCTCACAACAAGTCAGCCAACCGCCCTCGATCATCGGATCTGGAGCGAGCCGCTCTGGGCCGAGCCCGACCTCAACAAGTTCGACAAAGTCGAAGTCGCGGGTCGATCAGAGCGGGCCCTGTACACTGCTAAAAGCGGGTACATGTCATCAACAAAGTAGAGGGTGACAATTCCAAGCAATAGAGCAACCGAGGCGACTTTGGTTGTTCACAGGACGAGGGTTTTTGACCTGTATCATGGACCTGACGACATGGCTAGCGTAGGAGCATAAGGACTAGAGTCTATCTTAAACAAAACTGAGAGGATCATTTGGCTTCATCGCTGAGATCCGGTCCTCTATTCTGCAGAGTTGATGGGATTTGATTATTTGTCACAATAGTTTGTGGCTGCATGTGGTGGAAATTCTTGTTGATTGTATAGCTACTATTTGGTTGGTGACTTCTACGATTCTGGGGACCATAAAGATGAAACTGTTGAGGAGAACTTGCACACGAGTGATTACTGGGTCCAGTGTAAGGGCGCATAGGCACTGATAAATACTTAGTTGTGTGAAATTCTGCCGCTCAGATAGCACTTACTCTGAACAGGTGGCGGTTGCTGAGAAAACATTGGGGTACCATAGTTAAGGCATGGACTTATACCAGGGTTTATACCATATATAGGTTGTTGATGGCCTTGTTGTAAGATGTGACTAACTCCATGAGCAGAACGACTAGGACTTGAGTATCCGTTCATGCTAGGTGCCGGAGGTGGTTGACCATTAGTTCCTGGTACAAAAGGGGGCGGTTGATTCCCCTGGAACATCATCTGGGGGCTGTGTACCATATTTTGCGAGGCGTGAAATGTGCCAGATGGATTCGGCATCATTATAGGGCCTAATGGAGTTTGTTGAGGTAAATATTGGCTATTAGAAAGCGACCTATGGCCTGGTTGCATCTGATGTGCATTTGAGTATTGCATCATTTGAGGGCTGTAAGCCAGATGACTAGTATGACTTAAAGGAGATAGATACCCCATGGGAGCTCCATGAAAACGTGGTGAAGTGAAAGATTGTGCAGAATGTGACGCAATCATACGATGATCATCATGAACGCCATTATACGTCGGCGTCATTCCATGAGGGTTTTCATGTAAACTTATTGGAGACTGACGCGGTGAAGGACGTGCACTTATGCTTGAAGCTCCATTCTGGAGGTGAGCCGGAAGTTGGTGTTGATGAGGTGCTTGTGGAAAGATGTGTGTTGGATTTAAAGGTGACATTGTCTGCGATATAAAAGGAGCAGAATCAAACATTTTGTAACTCATTCTAATGGCAGAGTCAGGTCTATCCTCAGGTGTTGCCTGTTTCCAAATAGGCTGTGTATCATATGCTGGTTTCAAATCTCCAGTGGCTTTCCAAGCCAACTCTTTTCCGGATGGCGGTGTCATCATTTTTATATTTTCTAGTATATCAAAATGACCAGCAATTTGTAACCTTTCTTCTTTGGCCACCGGTGTACGTCGGAGAACTGATCGAGTTACAGGCATTGGAGCAGGGCAGGTTACTGTAGACCGAGGACTAGATGTGGAGCTTGGATTGAAAGATACGGCGTGGGGGCTCGGGCGAAATTCACTGCTGTTAGGATTGAGCCTAGCTCCTAAAGTGCTCGAGACTTTACTAAAACGGTTAGTTTCGGTATGATTGGTAGGAACAGGAGCAACCCTGGTATCTTGATTGGGTGTTGGGCTGGCAGATAGGTGGCCTTGTTTATTTTGATCTAAATCTTTCATGCGGTTTCCCAAGGTCGCACGGCTTTGTTGCATTGATGAGGGTTGTTGAGAAGATGCCCTGAGTGCAATCTGATGGTTGCGTCCTATATTCTGTCGACTCGAAGGACTGGATGATGGTACTTGTGACGAAGTTGGTAAAGGTCTACTATTAAGCCTAACTTCTGCAGTTGGAACAGTTTTAGATGTTTCCGCTGAGCTGGCTTTACTTGCCTCGGCTTCCTCAACATTTCGACGTGCTCTTGCTTGAATTTCTCTCTGTTTTTTGGGGTCTTTTGCGATGATAGAGACCAGGTCCGAGGGGACTGGAGTATGGAGCTTGAAGCTTGAAGCAAAAGCTTTCAAATCATTCAATTTACATTCTTTATCATTCTTCGCCTTGGATAACCTTATTTGGTCCACATTTTTCCTCTGTTGAGAAGCAAAGCTCTTGAACGCACATGCTACATCGCGCTCAACTGTGGCTGAAGCGTTGGGGTGAACTATTTCATTATTTACACGAGGCTGGGTGTTTAATTTTGATGAGATAGGTGATGCATGAGCTTTATTTTCAGTCGTTGTCTTAAAGCTAGAGTCTGAAGTAGAGGGTATCATAACATCCGGTTTTATCGAGTTGTGGATTGCTGCAGGGGTAGAAGCATCTACCTTTTCGCTTAAAGTCTTGTTCGATCGTGCAAGTTGGGATAAAATAATGGCGGGATCAACAGGCGAGTTTGTAGACGAGGGTAGTACCGATATTGCACGTCGTCCCGGTGGCAAATATTTGGTACTGCTGGGTGTGGACGAAGATGGTAAGGACTGCTGCCTATTTACTCCACTATATCTATATAAAATTAGCCATGAGAGTTCCTAGGGCAGCTGCCAGTCTTACTTTTCTTCCTCATCTGTGCCGTCGCATGCTCCGCCAACATTATTCAGTATACGCTCTTCAGCTACGTGAGGGTACGAAGGGGCACTATTTTCAATTTCTCTCGCTTTTTTTTCGGCCTCAGCAATGCGCTGTTTGTATTTAGGATGACTTCTATCGATTGTCGTGGTATAGATATTTTCGTTATAATCTGTTGTAATACCAAAGAGTCGTTTGTTCTCAGCAAACTGATCCCATGCCTCAAGAGGTTTATTTCGGGAGGGCTCGAGGGAACCGTCAATCTCGACGGGAGCATCAGATACCCATCTTTGTAGTTGGCGTTCGACCAAGTTTCTTGCACCAGATATCGCAGTATCGGTACGAAAGTGTGAGTTACCTGATAAAAGTTATTATCATTCAGACAAGATAAAGTTTCATTTCAAGTATACTATTTGAACTACCCTCATTCTTATTTGCATGTGTTAATGTTTCTTTCTTTGTGAAAGACATGATAAGTGATTGATATCTGAGAGTTTTACTGTTCAGATTATTGTAGTTCTTTTCTTGTGCCATTACTTGGGCCCAAATTATAGGATTATCTGCCGAGACGAGTTTCCTCAGTAGAACTTATCTCGTGAAGCAAATTTCTGTGAGAATATAAAATCAGCTTTTGGATTGAATGACTGGTCGTTTGAGATTTCTTTTCATTGTAGCTCAAGTAGTTGTTGATAAGGATGAGTATCGAGGGATGGCAGTTTCCGGATGCTGGATGGATATAGAACTATCTTCCGAGCATCGAATATGTGTTTTGAAATGATTTATTTCTCTTTCATAGTATCCAACAAGGACTGGAAATTGGCTAGATATTTACCTATGACTCGTACACAAGCTCAGAGGACAGAAAATTTCTAGATCTTTGACATCAGATATTAGCAGTGAGTGGGATGTTGGAATATTGCAAGAACCTCAGCAAATCTAAACAAATTCTTTGCATAGCGACAGATTTCTAGTTAGGGCTAGATGTGGAATAGCCGATGGCGATAGGAAGGAAGGCTCACCGAAAGATAAAGCTTCTGCTGCCTTCCTTTTGAGCAATGGTGTGGTATTTTTGGAAGAATCAACTGAAGTCTGTTAGAGCCACTGTCAAGTTACATAGATTTGTGAACAAACGGGGATGAACCACCGAGTGGTTATTACCAACACGATCAGCGTCGTGCTGATATTTTGACTGGACGAGCAATAAATGAACAAAGTAGTTTAGTCAGGTCCAAAGTCGAGCAATGGACAAGGTAGTGAGGTAGTAACGGATGATATTTGAATCATCTGGGTTAACTGAGTGAGCAGGCGTCTGTGAGAATTGTGATTGCACCCCAAGGAGCTTATACTTCCATTAGTGGCATACTAGAAGCGGGAGCGATGCCCGATTCGGCAGCTTTCCTGGAGACGATCAACAACATCCAACATCCAACATCCAACAACCATTGAGTATCACTGAAAAAAGGAATCCTAATTCATGGCATGCATTATTCATGATCAAGTAGAGAAGAAAATCAAACACTCTCTATTATCGTTGTGTTTGATGTCAAGTATTAAAAACTTTGTCAGTTTTTACACAGATAACTTAAGGCGAAAAGCAAATCTCCATTCAGAAAATACATAGTTATATCAATTAATTATTAGAAGGAAACAAAATATTAAAATGATGCTAGATCCGACTTCGAGTTATTTATAATGGCTCGATAGAACCATAACATCTAGGCAATACAAATTTTTATAAATTGGTTTAGGAGTTCATAAGGTTAGTAGGCTGGAATGAAAGCCAGATATGAACATAGCTAACCACTACAGCATATTGCCATGTCAAAATGATTGGAAATAAAATTTTCAAATAAAATCCTCGCCAATCCATACAAAGAGCTTAAGAGTTTCCTGAGACTAACTGTGGCTGAACTATTAACAAGGGTCCCAGTTCCTGCCGGTGAAGCACAGATACAGCAAGTGACATGGCCTTCCATAGCATCAGCTTCATGTCGTCGAGAATTTCATCTGGACCCCTGGAACTAGCAATGCAAATTTTATCATAATTGGATGTCCAACTTTTGAGAATTAGAGAGCAAGGTACCCTACATCTAGAAACGAGGTACCTAGACCTTTGGAGTGAAAACATAATGTTATTACAAGAAAGAGATAAGCTATGTTTTTTTTTATTTTCCTCAAGATTGATAGTGCTTTGAAGATGACCTCCTGATATTTGGACGAAGATTCACAGAACAAGTGAAAAAGGTAAGGTGAGTTTCTCTGACCTCATCTCACAAAAGTCTCTCTCTACCTCAAACTTTCATCCTGTAGAGGTCATTAATTACCTTGGATGAATATCCTAACATTGAATTCTCTATGCGTTATCTCATGAATAATGGTTCTTTTGCAAACTTCACTAATTCTTCAAAAGGCAAGGCTTAGACTTGGAGGACAATGAAACTCTGATTTTTTGGTGTTATTTGAGCACCCCTCTCCATATGAGCGAAATCAACTTAAGATGGCTAGAGGCGTACACATAATCAAAGTTGGGTGCGTATCAGATGAGAATCCAACTTGCAATGAATTTGCCTGCTTTGATTATCGACAGCACTAATTTTTCCACGATTCATCCCTATTATGCCAGGTACTAGCACACTCGCTATCCTTGGCCATCTTGTGCCATGGCACCTATGTTTTCCCACGGAGTAGTAATGCCACTTCATCAAAACTTTTGGGTTGTAGCACCTGACAGTGCCTATTACAGCGCCAAGAAGGACGGCGTACTTGCTCACATATACGCAAATTTCTCACACCTAAAATAATGACTCCGAACCTCCAACGGTAAGCTTGTCGGAGAGACCCCTGCCCGGCAATTTTCCTGGCTCGATGCTTCATACTATTAATTCATCATACAAATAGATATCGATAATAAGCTCAAGAAATATCGTTCCCATAGCTGCCCAGATCTCCTAAGCGAAACCATTGTTGGTATTCTATCCTCTTCCATTTTGCGTCCACTGTTGGAATCTGCAAATCTCAGATTGGCTGGATCAATTTTTCATGTGGCTCTATACTCCGATAGCAATAATCATCTTTAAAACCTCCTAACGTTAATAATTAATTGGTGTTTTCAGAAATTCTATCGATTAATGATATAATAATTTGAGACGATTTAGTTCTCATATAATAATTCCACTAGTTTCCGTTCCTAAAGGTATTATTTATTTTACCAAGTACATCTAGAAATAATTCATACTCTGCCAAATGAGGAATATAACACTGTTGTCAGGCAGCTTTAGCAGTTAGAAAGCCTGGCCAAGCCACCGAAAATGGCTTTAAGTCTATTGTTTGGTCATCACTTGCACTGACCTTGGACGATCCGATAAAGAGATCAGCCCAAGACTACGACACAAAGTGGGCTCGTACGAAAAAAAATGTCTAATTTAAGAGTTTGAAGAATGCATCCAGCGGTTGGTGGGATGAGGAGAGGAAAATCATTGCTACGGAACCAGAAGTTAAGAATTAGCTGGTAATCAGACACCTATCACTTTTGGGGCATTTCTCATCTGACTACCACCATCAAAGGCTCGCCCAGGTCCACAGAGATGGAACAGGGTTTCTCTCCATTGGTATGATCTGATATCTGAGACCTTGGGAAAAGTACGGCCATCGGAAGACATTGTTATTTCGGGGGTGTAGGGGAGGAAGAGACGGAGAGGTCTCAAGTTGATCTCACATCTCCGATGTTTTTTTGAGCGTAGGCTCACCAGACACATCGCCTATTGTCATTATGCCCAGTTTAGGGTATGGAAATAAGAAACCGAGAATTCACCGCTGCCCCAGAAGGCAGCGAGTCCTTTGGCAGTCAGACAAGCCAGCCAGCCATTAAACCGAAGCTGACAGGCTTCATGGCAAGGGAGAAAAGAGGATCAACGACGGAATGATCGCGATGGCTGAAGCGTGTAGGGAATCTCATCCGGGAACAACACCGAATCCTCCACCAAACCTCCCAACCACAGCACAGGCACCACTTGAGATGCAACCCGGGACGCGCCTGACGCAGCGAGTCGTGCTCTGCATGGCTGGCTACTTATCTGAAGATTATTCTCCCGCGCGTACCTAGTCGACCCTCGATCAGAGATTGTGCGCCGTGATGTGTCGAGGTCGAGACTCCAGAATGCAGATCGATTCATTATATCAAATACGCAAGAGATCGGGTGCTGAAGGATGTGTGTGCCTATTTTCTGGATCGTCCAAATCTCAAGCTCCCCTCTGATACTCAACCAGGATTTTTTATGGCGTTGAGAACCTTCAACTCGGCGAAAAAATATTTACATGATCCTCTGGTACAGTCGAAGCTTATATAAGCCAAAATAAAGTTGTCCTAAGAATCCCCCACACAGATGTAATTGTATAAGTATGTGACATTAATGAGCGAATGTCACGAGGAAATTAGCTCCTTAACCCGTAGGCCATTGTCTTGAGAATTTTAACAGATTATCACTTTTAACATCGACTTTGGGTTAGTCAGACTTAGAGTCTTAAATCGTTAGAGGCACCACAGGTCCTTTCTCTTCGGACTCTTGCAATTATTAGAAATGTGTGTCATTAGTATGATGTTCTCCCAGTAGATGTTGGTCCAACATGCCTTCAATGGCACAAAAGATAAAATATACATGTAGTTCAGCTGAGACTGTTATCTTAAAAATAAAAAATTTGAAGAATCTCATTATTATTTTCATTGTTAATTAATTATGTCGTATTGTTTAACCACCCATATTACAGAAACCATCACTATCATATTAACTATCTTGAAATGAGTAGATACGCCATATAAAATTATAGTACTGAAATAAGATTCAAAGAAAGAAAAATAAACGAAGTAAAGACCTTAAGCAGGAGCAAGTGTGAGGAGTTGCAAACCTTTTAGGATGCTTTCCAATGGAAATTACCGAGGTCATGGCGCCTGGAAGATATAAAAGACTCATCTTTCAGGCCTTGAGGGGAAATCAACTAGCATCAGCTTGCTGTTGTGCTTTCTCTTCAGTTTCAGGTATATTTTCATCAGGGAGGCCAATTTCTTCGTGGTTTGTGTCCGCCTGTGTCATACCATTTTGGCGCTCCCAAACCTCCATTCGAATCCTTTCATCCTTAAGTTTGCGTGCACGCTCAACTTCCTCAAATCCACCACTTTTCTTCAACTTACCCTCCTCAACAAAGCTACCAAGCTCTCTCTGAAACTCCCCATCACGGCGACTCTCGAGTTCTTTTTGTCGCAGCTTTTCAGCTCGTTCAATTGCCTCAAGTCTATTTTCATGATTTGGCTGAAGGGCTCGAACTTCATCTAAAACTCCCTCCTTCGCTGCAGCAGGATCAGAGGATACAATTTGAGTAAGCCCTCGAGATAGAGCGCGGCCAGCGACTATTGAGCTGGGCGAATCCTTTAATTGTTCCTTGGTTGCCTCTTCGACCAAGGCAAATGTTTGCGAAGCTTTACTAAGATCATCTTCAAGGTCTATGATAAGGTCTTCAATTAATGTCATGTCTTCGCGATCTTTACAAACGCGTTCGAGCTCTTTTTCCCAAATCTTTGTCCAGATGGGGCGTTCATGCTTAAGAAAATCCTGCATCTTTTTAAGTTCGAAACCAGCTTGTGAAATATCTTTTGCAACAGTGTCTAACTGCCGTGGGAGAGGTCGTACACCGCGTAAGACGACATCTTTACGAAGATCTTCAACCATATCTTGGAGGTCGTCAACTTGAGCAACAAGTTTATCAGAGTCTTCATCGAGACTTTTCTTTCCTTTATTCACATAGCTTCTTCCGGAGTCACCGGTCATATCCGGAAGTGAGGCTTTGGCCGCTGCAGCTTTGACATTTTCAGCTGTTTTTCGAAGCATATTCATTGAGTTCTGGACATCAGACTGGAACGCTGAGTATGTTTGTCGAACGACAGCGAGATCCCGCCGAATAGCGTGAACCTCCCGCTGCTGAGCTTGACTGTCTACTTTTCTAGGACTTGTAAGAGTATTATTAATCATATCTGAGTTAACTTCGCGAGGAGCTGATGATGCAGTTGCTGCTATACGAGATAATTCTTTTGCAGTCTCTTGTTGACGATCTGAAACACGTTGTATGTTGGCTTGCTGATCATCTACAGCTGTTCTGACATCCTCAACAATATTTTTAATTTCTCCCAATCCTTCGTCAATATGTCTTTTTACTTCATCGAGAGCCTCAATATTGAGTACCAGAACTGATCGATCTTTGATATCGCTAAGGTCCTCAAGCTCATGGCGCACACCAGATACGGCATCTTGGATGTAGATTTCCGGCAAATCAACTCCATTGTGATGAGTATTCCAGGCAAATTTTTCGATAAATGCTAATTGTAGTCTCGCAACAGAAAGATCGCTGTAGCCTCCAGTAAGTACGAATTTCTTAATCTTTGTCTTATATTGTAGAAAAAGCGTCAACTCTTTTTGAGAGACATCTGTTGTATATCCATGGACATCTGAATTCAATGAACGCTCGTTAGTGGACGATGAATTAGGTTTGGGGGGCCGTGAGGTCGAAGATTGCTTCGGATCTTGAATCTGGGCATTTTGAACTTCTGTTGGTAGAGTGACACTAGACGTAGACTTTGTATCTGGAGGGATAGGTTCCAAATTGGTATTGGGAGCTGTTTGTTGAAGCTTTTCTTGTACGACTGCTGTTGGCCTTTCGCCTTGAGTGGAAACTGAAGTGTTTTCGGATGGCTTTACCCCTTCGTCAGTAGTTCGATTTGGAACACGATTTGGTGACCCCTGAACAGCAAATGATGATGGCTGCTGTCTCATATTCCGATTGTCTACACGATTATGAACGGCCCTTATCGACTCATGAGCGTCATTTCGTCCTCTGTTAGGGACTGGGGAGTTTTGAGGCAGCATAGGAACACCGTTTGGTGGGGCTCCCAGGTGCTTTGAAATCTGATAAGCCGAGTATCTTTTTGAGGCACGTCTTTCCAACTCACCGCCCCTCTGCAATGCAGCAAGGGCGTTGGTTGAAATCTTTGGAGGAGGTGGAGGGGGAAATGAGTTGACCATGCCTTCTGAAAACCCCATTGAAGGACGCATTGTTATGTCACTATCGGAATTCGGGTGGGGAGCTGCGGAACTATTCTGCATCGCTGTATTCGATGTTGATGAGTCAGACCTTACTTGATCACGATTAGGCATTCCTCTGCGATGCGATGATGACGACGAACCCCTCGAAAACTCATTTGTTGGGGCTGTGGACCTACTTTCTCCATTTCTCTGGAAGTTGTCCGAGAGACCATGGTCGAGAAGCGTTGTGAGACTAGTGCCGGCGCTGCCGACACTGTTGACGCTGACATTCCGGGGTATTTGGGAGTCTCCATTTTGTTCTCTTGCCTGTTTATGACGAAGCTTTTGCTGCTTACGCTTGAGACCATGAAGCAAGTTAATGATTATATCTCGTATACGAGGTAAGTATTTCTCTAGGCTTTCAACGCTGGCTTGCTGGCTCAGAGTCGACTCGAGAATAGTTCGTAACAGCTCGGGTACATTTCCGAGGTCTGAAGTCTCAACATTAATTGCAGTGAATGCTCTACATGCTATATTAAACTCGTATCCCAAACGTACATAGACATCCGATACTTGAGCTTCTGTAGCCTGCTTTCGGGACCACTGCGTTAGAGTTTCCAACAGCTGTTTAGTAGCAACGAGAAGATGCGTTACACTCTTTTCAATTTGTGACAAGGGAGGTGAATTTGGTAGTTGTGCCTATTTGAATGTAATCAGTTTCTGCAACCTCTTAGGGCAAATAGCCTAATGCGGAGGTAGACGAAAACCACACACACACACACACTTACATTTTGCCGCCTGGAATTATTGTTCAACTTTGAAGATGAGCTAGACGGTCTTTGTAGAGATCCATTTTCAGGTGAGACATTTTGTGTCGGTGCTGTTGGTGACGGTCCTGGAGACTTTCGATGAATAGGTTTCTGGGAGTTTGACTGCGCTTGCATTTCTTTGGATACAAAAGACCACAGATTTTTATTCTCAAATCTTTCAGCTGCTAAACATAACTTTTCTTACAGATTGTGGCGATATATAGCATAAAGGGGACGTCGCAGGAATTGGAGCTGATAGTTGTGGTCTGGGGTAATGAAACTCGTTTCGGAGTTCATGATTACAGCTAGTCAACTACGGCCGTCTACAGCACTTATTGTGCATTACCATTTCAAGAACTTCATTGCCTTACTTTCTGACAATTGTGTCTCTCTCATTTTTCAATTAATCATTAGGAATCTGACTTCAAGTGGTATTTGAGCGTGACATTTAAACATGAATTTTATCTAATATCAAATCATGCGCACCATCTCTGCAATCTCACCTTACATGTATTCAGAATATTTTAAGGAAGATGACAACTTTTTCTGTACAGTCTTAGTTGTAGTACATTTAGGTCAAAAAGAAATTAAATATTTGGACACCGACTATCTTTTTAAGATTTGTCGGTGTCTCTTCCAAGGTGCTCGCACGCGAGATGCGAAGTACCTGTTTTGGTTGTGGACGCAGATATTCAAGGAAACTTCAACGCGAATGTGCACTATGCTCCATGGGTAGATTTGGCACAGTGGGTCCGTTAGTCCTAGTTAAGAAAGGCGTACCCCGCTTTAATTAGATGGCAAGGATAATTTGTATGGTGATTTTACCATACGGTTGATTTTGCACATTTAAGCGAGCTCCTAGAACCAAGCCTCTTTTGAACATTTTGATTATCTAACTACAAAATCTACGAATCTGGCGGAAAGAATCTAGAGACTAATACTTGGTTGGGCCTCCGTCGGCATCGATTACGGACTGACATCTGTCATGCATGCTTTCGATGAGATCTGTGAGTTCTTGTGTACTCACAGAATCCCACGCCTCCTTCACGATCGCACGAATTTGATCTGACGACCGCCGCTTGCCCCCATTCAAATCCGGA
>JAKRRZ010001061.1:0-13784 GCA_022627015.2 Podosphaera aphanis
TTTAAACCCAGTCTACAATGTTGTGGTTGAGTTATTTCAATTGGCGCATCAAGTATCAAAAAAATTTGCAGATTGCTGTCCCTCACCTAATAGCGAAGCGATTAGGTGAGGTGGGGCTGTGACCAACCGAACAATTATGGCGTTTCTTCTACTTCTACGAGTTCCATAACACGCTGATTTTTTCATTTATCTTTTATTTAATAGCTGCTCGTGCTATGTGGCTGGACCGTCTCGCCGGGCATTCAACGCCTACAGCTCCTTCGCCAACCGCTCTATCCTTCAAAAACAGTCACTTAGCTCACACGTCCGCCCTGAGACCGCCGCGGTCATCCTCTCTTTCGGTTCACTCTAATGAAACGATATCCTCTTTCAAACCCACGCCGAATTTCAATGGCTCTAATAATACGCCAGCGCTCCTTGCCACAGACACGACTGAACCTGTACAAATATTAGAGAGCATTTTGTCAACCGTCGACATTGTGCCACAAAAAATATTATCTGATGTGAAAGATGAGGGAAGAGAAAACGACAACTTTGCCGCTGAACTCGACTTTGAGGGGCTCAGTTTGCAGGAACTAGCCACTCTCTCACTAGCTGATACTAGGCTCGACACATATACCACACAGACAACTGAAGACTGTACGTACCCTTCCATGTCTATCTATACAGCTGCAAACTACTTATCGTATGAATTACAGACAAACTAGATAAACTTTTGTTGGAAGAGCTTCACAGCACGATACGTTCGTGCGATAATGTACTGAGTTCAGTCGAATCTAATTTGACAAGCTTTCAGAACGATCTGGCTCAAGTTTCTGCTGAAATCGAAACGCTTCAAGCCAGATCTATTACCCTCAGTATTCGTTTGGAGAATCGAAAAGCCACGGAGCAATCTCTTGGTCCGATAGTCGAAGAAATAAGCATTTCTCCTGCCATTGTGAGGAAAATCGTTGACGAGCCTATCGATGAAGAGTGGGTGAAAGCTTTAGCAGAAGTTGAAAAGAGGTCTAAATCCTTTGACATCAAAGCAAAAGATCGCCGTGATATTAAAGGTATCATTGATCTTAAACCACTGCTGGAAAATCTCATTAGCAAGGCGTTGGAAAGGATCAGAGACTTCTTCGTTTCCCAGATAAAAGTGCTGCGCTCTCCAAACATCAATGCTCAAATAATACAACAGCAGCAGATCATTCGATACAAAGACCTATATACCTTCCTGCATAAGCATCATCCACAGCTGGCTGAGGAAATTGGCCGAGCTTACACTAACACTATGAGATGGTATTATTTACATCAGTTTTCCCGCTATGAGAAGGCTCTCGCGAAAATTAAAGTTCATTTGGTTGATAAACATAATGTCCTTGCACAGGACGATGGGACGCGAAAATCAACAACAATATCTGGCTCAAAGTCGAGTGGCCCACCGCATGATGCCTTCAATTTAGGACGCCGAATCGATCTTCTCAAAGCATCTAATCAAACTGCCCTCACCTCATACCTTGCTGAAGAAGATCGATCAACGCATTATCTCGAGCACCCATTCCGCAACTTTAACATTGCTCTTGTTGATAATGCATCTGCAGAATACTCTTTCTTAATGACGTTCTTCGCTCCAGCTATTTCTTTTTCTACTATAACGCGACATTTTAATCACATATTTGAGCCGACCTTTTCCCTCGGTCAAGCGCTAACCAAATCTCTCATCTCTGATACCTATGACTGTCTTGGTATCTTAATATGTGTGCGCTTAAATCAACAATTTGCCTTCGAACTCCAGCGAAGAAAGGTGCCTGCCATGGATACTTACATCAACGGTGCCTCGATGCTCCTCTGGCCTCGCTTTCAGCTCGTCATGGATGCCCATTGCGAGTCTTTTAAATCTCTCACTTCATCCCTCTCTTCCCTAAAGCCTTCCACGGCTGAAGCGGCCAAACAATCAGTGGCGCCTCACCTCATGACACAACGTTTTGGGCAATTTCTCCAGGGAATTTTGGCGCTCAGCGCCGAGGCGGGAGACGACGAACCGGTATCGTCAAGTTTAAAAAGATTGCGTGGTGAAATGGAGGCATTCTTATCCAAGGTTGCCTTAAACATGGACAAGAGAAAGCGGGAACGATTTTTGTTTAATAATTATTCCTTAATTCTGACCATTGTAGGAGAGGTAGACGGGAAGCTAGCTGCCTTACAACGAATTCATTATGAAGAGATGAAAAGTGTTTCTAGAGCAAATGTAACGTAAAATAGACCAAATACTTCCACGTAATTGCGAAGAAAACGCCTCGCCTCATACTACCTTGACATGAAGCGTGAATCACGATAGCTTGTGACTCTTGCGTCATGCAAATAAATGTGTTTGGGGGCCATAAATACACAAGCTCTTTTAGAGGTCAGTGAGAACATAGTTACGTGTACACATGATGATGATGATGATACATGACTTAACCTGAAACGAAGGTATCGGTATTACTCTGGTTAACGTTGACAGGGGGGCACTGGTAAACATCAGAGGTCGAAACTAGATTCTGGCAGGAGATAAATTTCTCTCAAGTTTTGGGTATTTGTGATCTGGTGTGGGCCAGGTCGCCATCTCACAAGGATTTAATTAAGTCTTAATGGTGAATCTTCTACTACGTGTACTTGAAGATAGGTATACGTTATTCTATTAAAGAGTAGCGGGTACTAATACGGTTGACAATATTCTATTGGACTATGGAAAGATACTACTCGGATTCGACGGATCATTTCAAGCTAAAACTTATATGTGTTGCAAGGCTTTAGAGACTAATCATCAGTAATTCACGAGCTTGGTCACCTAGAGCCATTGTGTCACAAACTATGTCGTGCTAGGCTTCGCCACTGTTCACCAAAAAGATCCGGTGTTGGGAATGATTTGCTGAGCCAGATAGAGAATATTCCAACCAACAAAGAAAGCCCAATTCCTGCAACAGGCCTCCGATAGCTCCAAAGCGTTTTCTGGATCTGATCTCGTCGCTCAGACCATTGGATTTCAATCACTTGGTCTTTGAAATACTTATGTCCCATTTCCAAAGACTGTTTCACTGCTTCATCGGGCCATCGCGTAGTTTTGAGCACACTGTTACGCGATATTGTATGCCACGCTTTCAATTCTTCGGGAGGATGCCGTTCAAACAAGCTCACGGTATTTTGAATCAAAATTTCTATGTCCAGTGATTTGGGGAGTTTTGAGAGGATTGACTGAAGAATTTCAGGTTCGTCGGTCGGTGTCAAGAAGAGTTCATCTGCTCGTTGTAGAATAATTTGGGCGAACATGTAGAGAGAGAAGACGGCCTCACGTGCAATCAAGACGTCAAATATTCGCGCAATCTGGCCGTATTCTTGAATGTCGTGAGCATACATCGTAAGCATTCCGGACAGCGCAAAGAACGGTTGGGTTGTCGAGAGATGTCTCCAGAGCTTAGGGTTCACTTCATAGAGAATGGATGGTATTAATTGCAACTGTTTGATTGCATGTGCAAAGGTGGGCAACATGAAATCTCTAATTCGCAGGACGGACATTCGACACACAAGTGGAACACGAACCTTGGGACTTAGGACAAGCATAAAGACTTGACAGATGTCATGGAATCCCTGGAAGTATGATAGATAGGGAAGACGCCGTAGAACCTCTGTAATCAAATCGAAGAGTTCCTGCTTGTTTTGCTTAAGATCACTCGCGGATGCGTCTAAATTGTGTGGTCAGATGTAAGCAATGATGAAATATCAGCACAATGACCGACCGTTTGGGTAGTAAATAAAAGACCTGTTTACATCTAATTTGACTTGATCTTCATCAGGATGTATTGGCAAATGTCTCCAGTTTGTATTGATTTGATCTCCACCTTCATCCTCACTCATTCCAAGCAAAAGAGGCCCTGAGCTCGATGGTCAGCATTGATTCAGTCGCTTTCCTGGGAGACACACGAACACGCCTCACGTCGAAAACAGTCTGAGATTAATCCGTCTTCAGATAAAACTAGTTTTCTCAAAGCTTTTATATCCTTTTCCTTGCATGCTCGCAGAATACTGCGTGCTTTGACTGGATGCTTCTCCAAATCCAAAGATGGCAAAGAGCTACATGAATTGGAATTGGAATTGTCCTTTTCATCTTCTTCTGAGTGATTCTCTTTAACTTCCATTGCAGTGAAGGGGGTCCATTGATTTTTAGTTGTTAACCCCAGTTTCGCGAGTCAAGTGTCTTTGAACACACTGCGTCCTACTTTTCAGTGCTGCGTGCTGCATTTGGACATGACAAAGTGGGTTGGTTTCTATTTGGGTCTTTCCCGCTAACAACCAGGGAAACCGAACCTACATGTATTCTCTCGGTAGCTACATGCCATCGTTGACTTGGCACCCGATGTCTCATGTTATCGGCATTGAGTATCCGAGAGTAGCGACGAATTCCTTGCGTCGACCGCCGTAATTACGCTCCCTCGTTACAATCCAGATACATGTCCATGTACCAAATAATCATGTTGTCACCCTTGTCACATCAGTCTTAGCTCTTGATGTCTCCTGGTCCGATTAGAGTATTGAACTAACTACCAAGTACTGTCCCACGTATTCCATAAAATTAATTCTCTCATTTATACATGTTCTTAACTTAACAATAACACCCAAAGAATTAACAATGTATATGTATATACATTATTCTACATCAATAGAATGAAGGAACCTCTACAAAGACTAGCGTTTTTGTTACATAAAGTTGCGTATTTTGCGATTTCTGATCTATTTCCATTTAGGGTTAAGCTAGGTCTGACTTTACATGAGTGTCGGTCTATGTAGAGGCTCCCTAATAATATTAACTTTGGCACTTTTTATGTTGGTCCTGATGGTTTTAAGCTGATACAGGTAACTAAATACATGTATGGTGTCGGAACATGAAAATCAACAACTTTCGGCTCTATAAACACCAAGTTTTGACACCCAAATGAATTTCACCAGTATACTCCAAAATTAAAATTCTTTTCGTCACTTGATATATAAGTGCATCAATAATTATTTTATGAATCGAATTTTCTTTGAAAGGCACTGGTTGTGAAGTTATTTACGCTTAAAATTCTGATAATTTGTGTGGGAGCTCAAGATTTGAAACACGCACAAGCCACCTGCGCCACACCCAATCGGCCAATCAGAATCTATACACGTGACCTAAAGTCGCCCAAAATAGTCATGCGGTTCTGAATAGAACAGCTGGGCTGGCAAAGTCGATCTCTTGACCTTCACGCGGTGCCGGCTGTAAACGCTCAGGATGTTTGCTGCATTTCTGAGATAGCCAAGAAGAGTCGCAACCAGAACGAAGATGCCCGGAAAAGTCTCCTCTTCGTCGAATCCTCTCTCGTCCCATCCTTCTCCGCGTTCCTGTTCTGATTAGTACCTTTTTCTCTGCCGCCAACACTCGCTTTACCCAAGTCTCACATTGATGAGCCTTTTACGCAAGGATACGATCTTCTGTCTAGCGCCTTCTCGGACTCCATCTATACGCCATCAGTGCTATGTGCACCCGAAGGAGGAATAAGCTGACGAGCACAAATTTGGAGAGACATCAAGCTCTAATCTGCTCGGGAAGGCAAGGATTCAAGTGGGGAATTCCTAGGGAAGGAAGGAGTGGTTGGAACAAATAAGGGAAAGGACTGAGCTGGCTTTTACGGAGACTTTGGATTGAACACCATGATGGATTAATGGCTTTAAGGGGTATTCTATGGGCATTCTGAGTTTTGATGGGGGGGTCGGAGTGAGAGAAGAGGGCTGGCTGACCATCAGCTACGAGTGCTCCTAGGGCAGCTATGTGAATGCGTTCTAGTCACTCTGTAAATCTTGTCTCTAGCAGCAGTGTCTTTATGGACCGTCTTTTGTTCCAATAGGGAATATAGGGTCCATGCTTTGTATGCGACTCATCAGACGTTAAATAAAGACAACAACAACAACAACATTGACCAGCTATAGATATAGCGATATCTGTGTACGTGTAGTACAATATTTTATTGGGCCGACCCTTAAAATATGCATATAACGATATATTCGCTCAAAAAGTGGGATATGCACGGACGAAAATTGTCGAAATATTTGGAACAATTTGTTCTCGGGATGAAATAAAAAGGAACGTGGAGATACGATGGGACATAATCGGCTCTGGATACAATTATATTTAACTTAGATAAAATATTATGTAGTTTTTGTCTGCTATTCCCTGCTGTAGAAAATATCAGCTCCATTTGGAACTGCTAGTAGAAATGAATAATTAATGTTTAACAACATTATTGTAATCAGGTAACTCGTAACTCGTCACGTGATATGATAAACAGTATTTATAAATAGATAACAAGTCACAATAAAAACTACATGCTCCTTGCATGTCAATTATCCCGCCAAGACATTCTCTCATACAAATAAACCTCTGCGGCAAGAGGCGTTCCTGAGTTGGGTAAAGCGTAGCGGGGATTTATTAAGGATTTCTGGCAAATCACTCCTAGATTTAGACATAATCTACACTTGAAGCCCTGTTGTTTATGCAGGTTAACAAAGTTTACCCCAGTAGGACTGTATACGCTAACCTTAAATCTGCGCTAAGATTAATAAGATATACCCCCAAAATAACGACATCTGGTCACGTATTCATTCGTGAATCTTCGAGGGCAGATTATCCTTTTACAAACTACGTCAGACTACGCCAGTGTCTCACTTTTTCTTGCAAACGCTCTCTTCGGGGGTGGACTTTTGAGTAACACCATAACGCTAATAATGGCCTGGAATCCCAACCCTTAAATTTAGGATACTGAATAGCGGAGAGAGACCTGTAGAATCATCGCCGTTAAACTACGCTTCCAGGTTACCGAAATTGCGAGAGACAAATGGAGGAAACTCCATTTGTCTCTGATAGTCTCCCAGATCTTGGGATTCTTTCACAGACGGTCGTCTCTAGCCCTTTTGTGAAAAAGATTTTGCTTGCACGTCTGCGAGACACTCCGAATGAAGATATCATTTTTATTGGAGTAAGTTTTTCCTACCTATAGGATCTTGAGTTGTCTTTTATTCAAGCTACAACTTATTACTCCGGGATTCGTTGTTCAACCAAAAGACGGAGCCTCACCTCTTGTGATACCCCTAAAAGATTTTATTCTCAATGTTGGTACACCAATCGCTGATTCCCGTAGAATGACTTCGTACAAGTAAGAGAAGTGCTAAATGATGGGCATTTGTACGATGTCGTCCGCAAAGAAGGGTTTGGATCTCGTATTCGAAATGCTCAGGTCATTGGCTCTGTCGAAGATTATGAGCAGGATTTTGGGGATATCAAAAGAGACCTCTTTTGTCCTGATTCAGTAGAGATACCTCGGAAGACTGTTAAATCCAAACTTCCACCCCAAAATCTTGTCCTTCAGCTCTGTTCAGGAGATATTGTTTTCTTAGGAATTCAATTGGACAAATATGGAAACTTAGAATTGGTCTCGCAACAGCGGCGCAGAAATGAAAAACCAACTCATAAGCTTCAAGCAGGAATGCATTTTGTAGTCGATTCGTCATCTCGTTACATAGCCCTAGGCTGTTCCGAAGGTATTTTTGCTATCTATGCCCTAAATTCAAGGAAGAAAATGCAAGAGCAGCTTCTGATGGGGTCATCGCTACAATTCATTGAATCTGGATTTCATTTATTCAGCGATGGGGCGATACTTAATATGGAGTTCTTACATCCTGGACCCGACGATAACAACTACATCACTCTACTTGTTACTAAAGCTCTGATGGGACAGACTCGTATGTTTTTTTTTCGTTGGGAGGCTGGATGTGACGTTTCTAAGATACGTCCTCACAATCCGAATGGAATCCTATTGCAAGATGAGCAAAAGCTACCACTACTTGTAATTCCTCTGACTATTACTGCTGCTTTTATGCTTGTCTATGAAACCAAGTTGTCAATATACCAGGGTATACTCACAGGGAACCCGACCATAGCAGACTTTAAGCTTGTCAATTGTCCAACTCTTCCTCATTACAACGGAAAAACTTCGCCTCTTTGGACTGCTTGGGCTCGGCCACAACGCAATCCTCCTCGTGAAATCCGTGATTATATACATCTAATCAGGGAAGACGGAATGCTCATGTATTTCGAGATTGATAGAGAAGTTGAAGGATTAATTTCATCCGATTATAGGGTTGCCGAGTTTGAAGAAAGCTGTGGGACAGCATTTGCCTGCATCCACTTTTACGGCGGAAGAGGGGACTTAGCTGGTGATTTAGCTTTTCTAGGAGGAGATTCCTGCTTCGGGGCAACTTATTTAGTCAGTATCCAATCGAAAAATAACCCTCTATTATTTGAAGGTAAACCGAAATTTTTGGCTAACGCTGTCGTAGCTTGCAGCGCGAGCCGATGCTGAGATGAAGGATCGTGTCCCAAATTGGCCAGCTGCCAACGATTTTACGATGGTAAATTCGCATGATGATGATGATTCTCCATACTCAGGGAAGGTCTTTGATAGCCACAAATCTAGATATCCTCAGCCTGACCGAATTTTTGCGTGTGTGTGTAAAGGCATTAACGGAGCTGTTGCTGAGTTTCAACATGGCCTTGAAGCTAGAATTGCCCTGATTTCAGACTATGATGTTGCAATACTACAAAGCTGGGTCTTCCACGAAACCATTATTTATGATGATGCAGAAGAGAGCGAAGCTATATTTCTGTTGGCACTGAGTAACTCTTCTACGGTATTACGTCTCGATACCGACGGGAATTTTATCACTGAGTTAAACAGTGACTTTACTAAATTTGACCTCAGATATAGAACCATAGCTGCTTCTGAGATTGATGGTATAAGAGTTCAGGTAACCGAAAAATCAATTGTGACGAGTAGATTCAGCTCAGTGTAAGCTTGCAAGACATCTTATCACCAAACCAATATTTAGCTAACTATTCATTAGCTTCATCTACAATGCTGATGATTTACTTCAAGTACAGCTTGGAGGCTGCTGGCTTGCGACCGGAAATAAAATTCACAATTCTGCCATTGGTAATGGTTTCGTCATCTTTACGACAAGTATCAAAGATATAACCTATCTTCAAATCTTGGTATTTGAGAATATGGGAAATTCCATGATAGTTAATTCTCCAATCTTTCTGACAGGTGCAAGAGTTGGCACCATTGGAAAATTCTCGTCGCATGTTGCTTGTCTCGCCTTAAGTCAAGTCAGTGGCATCAGATGTGTGATTGTCAGTGAGTGGGATGATGAAAAAAGTACCTTAAACTTCATATCGCTCGACAGTGGATCAACACAATTTCTCAGAATCCCCATTGACGTTGTCAGTAGCGCCCAAATTATCAGTATATCAGCTCAACTGACAGATCCTGATAATTTTTTTCTATTCTGCGGAACTCGAGATGGACTCTTAATTACATTAGAAATTCATCGGACCAGTTTTTTTATTGTTGCATCTCGTTGCGATCGCATCGGAGCCACTTCTGTCATTATTACCCGAGATAAGCACTCAATTTATGGACATTTTATTGTTTGTGACTCGTGTCTATTCGCATTGGTTCCAAGAAAAGCTTGCAGGAGTCAAATAAAAAATGATGTCAACAATTATGAAATAACTAGATTCTGGTTCACCGAAGCACTAAAGTATGAAACAAAGCAGCCTGAAATAAGCTCTATAGCTAGCCGTCCACCATTCCAACTAATCGGAAATAATCGTGACTGTTTACTCATATCAGGCTCTCACGTCATAATTGCATCACTACAGACTGAAATTAAAACTATTCCTCGACAAATAACCTTTGGAGGAACTCCTTTTCGTATTATTTACTCTAGTACTACCAAGGCTTTAATAGTAGCAGCATCGCTGGATAGCAAATCGACTGTTCTTTTTATGGATCCGGTAACTGGTGATAATTTATCACATCCCATAGATCAAAATACAAAAAAGCCAGTAGAATTTATTTCAGGGCTAGGACATAAAAATGAAAAAATCTTCAGCCTTTTCGAGTGGATTTATACCAAAGAGGGAAGAAAATGGAGCTTTATCATTGTTTCAACAAGTTTGGGACGGGTGCTTATTATATCTGTTGACAATTTGCCTCAAATTAAAAAAGAATTTCAGAACATGGTTTTTCAGCCAATATCAGAAAAAGAAGGCGGCAAGAAAAGGTCGAAAATCAGCTATTATACTCGCTATAAATTTTGGGCCCCTGAGCCTATTTATAGTGTTGTTGGATATCCTGACGGTCTTCTCTGGTGTGCTGGTAATACGCTCTTCTGTGATGCTCTCGATCTCAAACAGAAGAAATTTAAACGTATAGCCAAATATGAGCTTCCTTCACCTGCCGTAGACCTTAAATATAAAAACGGCAATATATATACTCTTACGCTATCTCATTCTCTTGAAATCTTCAAGTTAGTTACAAGTGTTTCTGGAGCCATAGAAATTGTCCGGACACACGGTGACCCAATCACTCGTCCAGCTTTAAGTCATCTAATATATAACTCAGAAAATACAAGCTCGGTTCACCTGGTGTCGGATAAAATGAGTAAGCTTGTTGGATTGCGGCCTACGCATAATGCGATAATGGAAACTCTAGAAGTGGTATTTGAAGCTCGACTTCCTGAATCAATCGTCAAATTTCGATATGGTGAGTGTCGTCCTCGGTGGGATCCCACGAGAAATGAAGATAGAATAAGGGAAAAAAAACTTTTAATCGATAAGCCACCAGATAAATTTGAGAGGGCTTTAATGAATTTGAACAAATCCGAAATAATGGGTCTTTCTATTACCGGGTCACTTATTCACTTCACCATCCTTGATATAATTTCTTGGAAATTTCTTAGATTTCTCAGTATTCTTGCTCTGAGATCACCCAAGGTCTGTGAATTCACTTACCGGGACAATTTAGACCTTAATCCCCTCAAATTCGAGAGACTACCAAAAATTTCGATGCATATTGACGGCGATCTTCTAAAAAGATGTTTGCAGGGCAGGTTGATCGAAGATTTACTGGAAGTTAATATAGATAAACAAAGCATCCAGATAAACCCCTCAAAGGTAACACTCAAAGACACAAAATATTCCAAAAGGCTCTATGAAATACTTCAAGAACTTCATGGTGAAAGCCTACCATTAAACCAAGGAATTGATGTTTATATAAAGCAAGCGTACTGCGACCTGGAGTTTATTCTTCGACCAGTCATATAAGGAGCAAAGTGACTGCATTCATTTCAAAATTAATATCCTCATACTTGTTTTAATCATACTTTTTCTAGTCTCAAATGGCTTTGATAGCTAAAATTATTGGAATTTCTTCAAAGAGATCGATGTTCCTACTATATTTTACTGCTCTTTTCGCAAAGGCTGGTGTTGAATTGATTAATTCGAAGGGTATATGATCGATCTTCAGAATTATGAACCACTGTAGTAAAAAAAACGTGAATTACAATATCTGCTCGAGACTTTAATTTTTAGTATCGCGCTAACTACAAGTAAATAGGTTCTTATGTCCAAAATTTAGGTCATCGTTGTGCTAATTAGATAATTTATCATACCTAGTTAGACAGCAGAAATTCATGTAACTCTGGTGGTGACCATTGTCACAGTTTATGGATGTCAAAGCAATGAGCATTTGTAGCATTTGAAAGTAGTTTATAATTCGACTATAGAAATCAAGTAAATACAAAGTACGTGACTATTTATACCATCATGTAGCACCAACAATCCAGACAATGCCTGGTCATTTAGGATCAAGCTCACCCCATGGTTCGTACTAGAAAGTTCCATCAAGCTCCTATCAATCATCTGCCAACTCTAGTGGATATTTCCAGAAGGTTCTGTAGACTTGTCGATCCATGGTCCGTGCACAGTGATACAACCTAGTTGTTCTTCTAGAAGCAACTATTATGCCCTTCAGGTTGCTAGAATGGATTCTCCCCAGTGGTTTCTTAGAGCTTGCGTTGATCAGCGCAGGCTACAGGAAACATTCGGCTATCCAGCAATTACAACCATTCAGAGTTGGTTATGCTCCCATATTAGAGTTCCGCTGTTGATTAGACTTGACTGAGAATTTGCACTCCTCCAATCAGCCGTGATCAGCTACCTAAGGAGATAGCAGTAGCAGTAGCATCAAATTGTCTCAGACTAGCTTTTCAGACTTCGGTATTTTGGCTTGAGCAGGTACGAAAAGAGCCACCAACAGATCCATCGGAATTTATTGGTTGCATGACAACAGATAACACCCATTATGAGAAGATGGTAATCTCCTTAATTCCAGCCGAATTTCCATGATTAATGTGTGACATTATTTCATCGATTATTTGGATGAGAAAAACAGTGCCAGGGAACAGAGCTAAGTAACTTGATTAAAGGTTACCACCTTCGCCCTTTAAAATTGATCAGCGGTGGTAAGATAATGTCTCCGGGGCGTTGTCTAGCACAATTATTGAGAGCTATAGGAAGAATGAAATTCAAGTGCTTTTTTCGGAGCTTGTAAGGACTTGTGAAGGAGAAAATTCTCAATTCCATCCTTGTTCGTATTCCAGATTTTTGCTTCTTTTGATGCTCCTGGAATCGGGCAAAGATCGTAGGAATTAAATCTGAGCCAGTTCCATTGATTCTTCTGATGTCGCGACCTCTCTCAATATGGATGGCCAGCAACGAGTGGGTAGCGCTGCACAAGATTGGACTACGATCTTTTTCCCAGCAATTAGAACTTTGACTTGGACCGTTGGGCAGGTTTTTAACCTAACATTCCTTGTGCATGCAAGAGCAAATGAAAATCCCTAGGAAGCTTGTTTTATTACCCACTGGACATGGTATTCCTTCCGCAATCGTTGGTGTGGTTTGTGGCTTGATGTAGTTCCTTCTACTGCTCACTATGCTCAAAATTTGTTGTCAGTGTAAGGTAAACGCGTGCGTCAGGACTACCAGCTACCCATCTATCTTAGAACTAATCCTTTGCTTGACAGTTCTCCTACGACAATACTCGGTTATTAAAAAGCAGTCATCTCCAAGGCAAAACTGAGGCTTCTAAATTAGATCACTGAAACATCGTTTTGCGGATGATATTCAACCCTCTTATATAACCAGTTTTCCGTTGTCAAAATATAGTTAGCGTCTTATTAGTCATCAGAGTAGTTTATGGATTTCTCTCACTGTTGTTGGAGTTGGGAGGATATACATCACGAATTAGTCTTACATCTCTAATAGCACTCAGATTGTGGTAGTTGGAGCCACAAGACACCTCGTGACTTAAATACGTTTTACTCCATTCTCATTGATCAATTACCACAGTTTGCTGGAAGCAGATTTGATTGACAGATTGGATCACCTAACCATTCTTGAATAACTAAGCGAAAACGTACAATACCTGTACTATTCCACCAGGGTAAGTTTTTTCCAGTGGAGCGAGAACAGTAAAATGCCGAAACGCGACTAGCGCGTCTAGCGTCATTTGGGTCCGATACCGGCACATATAATCTGAGATGAACAAAGTGTGTCAGATAGCAGACGCAAGTCTCGGCCAGGAGCTGAAAGACAAAGGGTGTCTTGTATCAGGTTTATATGGAACTGACCAGAGACGGCCCATGAAACGGCAAAAGGTTGATAGAAGTCTGGAGCCTCAGGCAGGCTGGAGGAGAGAGCATACTATGCTGCTAGAATTGTATTGTTGAGACAATCAAGAAGAAGATTGGTTGGATGTTTTGGGCGTCCTTTGCGGGGTCTGAAAAAGGTCCCTCTCAGTTTTGGGAGAAGGATTGGGGGAATATCACTTCCTCAAGCTATT